>JAVTVY010014269.1:0-64785 GCA_036873755.1 Hanleya hanleyi | reverse complement strand
ACCAGAAGCCTATTTAATTGGGACCTGATTGGGTGAAAACCTTGGCGGCCATCTTTAATTTTATGCGAAATGGATAATGATCCATATCTCGGAAACCATTCAACTGTTCAGTACGAAAGTTGGTATACGTCATCGATACATCAAGCAACTTTCAATAAATTACCAAACCGGCTTTTCTGATTAGCTGGAAATCCTGGAGGCCATCTTTAATTTATGCGAAATCGATAATGATACATATCTCTGTTACCATTCAGTTGTTTTATATGAAAGTTGGTATACATCATCGATACATCCAGATACTTTGAATCGGGACCTGATTGACCGAAAACTTTGGCGGCCATCTTTAATTTATGCAAAAACTTTAATGATATATATCTCTGATCCAATTTAAGTGTTCTATACCAAACTTGGTATACAACATCGATGTATCAACTGACTTGCAATGAATAACCACATCAGTTCCTCTGAGTGGGGAGAAGGATGGTCGGCCATCTTTAATTATGCAAAATCATTAATGATCTCGTTCTCTGATACCGTTCAAGTGCACGATGTAAAATTTGGTATACATCATCGATGCATCAAGAGACTTACGACAAATGACAGTTCTGGTTTCTCTGATTGGGCGGAAACCTTGGTGGCCATCTTTAATTTATGCAAAATCTTTAATGATGTATATCTCTGATACCATTTCAGTGTTCTATACGAAACTTGGTATACAGCATCAATGTATCAAGAGAATTTTCAATGAATAACCACATCAGTTCCTCTGAGTGGCGGGAAGGAAGGGTGGCCATCTTTAATTTATGCGAAATCATTAATGATCTCTATCTCTGATACCGTTCAAATGCTCGATGTAAAATTTGGTATACATCATTGATGCATCAAGAAATTTATGTAATGAATACCGGTTTCTCTGATTGGACGGAAATCTTGGGGGTCATTTCTAATTGCAAAATTTTTGATAATCTGTATATTTGTGACTTGACTGCTTGGTGTTCCTGACATCTTGGTTCAAATTGAATACATTATGAATGTACCCAGAGCCGAGGGGTTTTTTGATGCGCAGCTTCGTATTAAATTTTGTATGTGGGTACTTCGCCGCAAGATCTCACTTGGGATTGTTTTGCATGCTGACCCGCCTATAAGTGGCGCCACCTGAGGGCCAAATTAAAATTTTGTTTTCATACAATATCTTTTGAAATTCTGGCCGGATAAGAACAAATTCGGTAGTTGTGGGTACCTTGCCACTGGATCTCACTTGGGATTGCTCCGCATGCTGGGTACTGAAGTTACGGTTCCAAGTCAAATCTATTGTTTCAACGTCGGGGGACTTGAACCCCTTGGGTTTTCATTCAGACAGTAAAACTTTGACCTCTTGAAGGTACCAGTAGTGCTGGTGAAGAACCTCCGGAAAGAGTTTGAGAGTCGAGAGAAGAAAAAGACAACCAAGGGTGGACAATCAGGATTGTGTAACGGACGTAGTAAGGAGGCAAGGGCTAAAAAGATCAAGGTGGCAGTCCGGAACGGAACATTTGCTGTGCCCACGGGCGAGGTGTTTGGTCTGCTGGGGCCCAATGGGGCGGGCAAGACAACCACTATCAACATGATTGTAGCAGAAGTAGGAGCCAATCGCGGAAAGGTTTGTGTATATCCAATCTATGAATGGTCATATATGTGCAGAATATGCTGTTACTGGAATAACTACATGCCTGGCCTTGGTATTAGTCTAGAACCATTTCAAGGAACGTGTTTATAGGATAAGTGATTATATTCTCGGACTGCAGGACTAAATCTGGTCTTCGCACAAAATTAAAGTTAAGCTTTTCAAAATACAGCTGCACTGATAGCAATGGCGTGATGGAGTGGACTATTTTCGACCTGAAGATGTCAAATTTATCATAAATGTAAGAAGACTTGCCCTTTCATGGAAGGAATATTATATCCATATGTATTATATTTACACCAGTTATCAATAGTTGAAAAAAACTCGCCCCATGTCGATGAGATACGAGAGGAGAGAATGAACTGCCGTCAAAGCATGTCTGAATGTGTGTTGGTGGTATAGATGCAGCTTTATTGTTAAAAGATCAATTGAACTGTGTGCAAAGACCGGATTGAGGTGGCCCGACAAGACAATTAATGACGAAGGCAATGTTCTCAAAGCAAGGCTTGATAACTTCCCTCCTTCAAGGTGAAGACTATTCGGATCTTAGGAATTTTGAAAAGTTCTGAAAACTCTCGACAGCTCTAGTTTAATGGATCATTCAGTCTGCTCTTAAGGTTTACATTATGGTATGTTCACAGATTGAGGTGGCTGGTCATGATGTGAGATCCAGTCTTTCTGACGCATTCCAAGCGATGGGATTCTGCCCTCAGCATGATGCATTATGGGAATGCATAACGTTAAGAGAACATTTGCATTGTTACGCAGCTGTCCGAGGAATTCCTCCCGCAGACATACCAGAACTGGCCAACTAGTAAGTGTGAGGACTGTCTTCATTCACATACATGGCAGGACTGTCTGCATTCAAATACACGGCAGGACTGTCTGCATTCACATACACGGCAGGACTGTCTGCATTCACATACATGACAGGACTGTCTGCATTCACATACACGGCAGGACTGTCTGCATTCAGATACACGGCAGGACTGTCTGCATTCACATACATGGCAGGACTGTCTGCATTCACATACATGGCAGGACTGTCTGCATTCACATACATGGCAGGACTGTCTGCATTCACATACATGGCAGGACTGTCTGCATTCACATACATGACAGGACTGTCTGCATTCACATGCACGGCAGGACTCTGCATTCACATACATGGCAGGACTGTCTGCATTCACATACACGGCAGGACTGTCTGCATTCACATATGCAGCAGGACTGTCTGCATTCACATACACGGCAGGACTGTCTGCATTCACATACATTTGGCAGGACTGTCTGCATACACATACATGGCAGTACTGTCTGCATTCACATACATGGCATGACTGTCTGCCTTCACTTACATGGCAGGACTGTCTGCATTCACATACATGACAGGACTGTCTGAATTCACATACATGCAGGGATTCATAGAAGTCCTGTTTTACCGCCGGTAATCAGGGGTAAAATTCATTCGAAAACTCGATTAGGATCTTCAAATTCAGCTAAACCTTTCAAGATTTCGACGAAAACTCAATAGCCTAGATGATTTCAATGAGTGAAAAAATATAAAATCATTAGGAATGGCGGTAAATTTGCAGAAATACCCAATAAGAAGAAAATACAAAAGACTGAATACACTCAATTGAGTAAAAAATACTCAAATTTTCGACTTTTATGAATCCCTTACATGGCAGAACTCTCTGTATTCACATACATGACAGGACTGTTTGCATTCACATATATAGCACACAGATAACAGTTGTAGCAGTTTTTCTATTAATATACAAATATTAAATCGTCATTGCTTGATGGTTTTAAGACAAAAGCAATTATTGTGCTTTTCACATCTATTTCTTTTCTGCTATTCAAATGCTTGTAATTTGTGTTGGTGCTTAACTCTTCACCCTGATATTTTTTTAATTGAATAGAAAGTTGAAAACTGGTAGTATAAAGGAGAGCGCTCAATTATATATGACAAACCAGTTATCATTATGAAATGTGCAGATCAAAATGATAATGTAGAGTAATCCCCCACTTGCACAATAATTGAAGGTAATCCTTACACAATATCTGCCTTGATAGCAACCTTGATGTGTGGCTTCTTTCCTGATTTGCGGTTCATTAATCTTGTGGCTTTCCTATCTCTTTAGCCTAGAAAATGTTTTTAATCAATGATAACTGGGTTATTTTTGACTATAGTTGCCAAAATTATCGTAAATGTAAGCATGATCATCCTTTCTTGTAATAGTGAAATAAACTGATCCATATTTACCGTGTTACACCACTTATTATTGATTAAATATATTTCCTGGGCTCAAGAACTGGTAAAGCGACCCTATAACCGAACCGCAAATCTGGCAGGGAGTTATACGTCAAAGCCCCTGCTGCTATTGGAGGAGACAATACTCTCTAAAGATTAAATTCGATTTTTGTGCAAGTGGGGGATTAATGCTTGATGTATGTTTTTCAGCTACATGGAGGCTCTGAAGGTGACAGAACATGCCGACAAACACTCCAATAAACTGTCTGGGGGAACAAAGAGAAAGGTACACAGTCATTTTGGTCCATTGTTACTGATAGAATTACTGTAATACATGCAGCTTCTTTATCTGTCCATTTTGAGCTAGTATGTAGATATTCACCTCCGTGAAGTTTGTATTCTAGTCAATGCAGCCAATTGTAGGAGATATATTTTCTAATGGTATTGGCTGTTCCAGAAAAAAAGTGCATGGGATGGTGGGGAAGGCAATTCAATAATGAGGTACATGGGCGGTGGGTCTTTTAACATTGTCTTTTAACATTACAGAGTTAGGAAAATTGTTTATGGGTGGTTGGGTTCAGAGTACATAATTTGCCTTTCTCTCACCCCATGTACTTTTTTTCTGGAACAGCCCGAATGCTAGATGCTCTATTTCGTCCCCTTGACTCTTGCCTAAACCTTGTCTGCACACAGATTGCCGAGACCAAGCAAATTATCGAATGATTGATACAAACATGTGAGGCGCTTGTGTTGAAGACATTTCCTTTCCAGATGTAAGCTGTCTTGAGTATGAAATCATTTATTCGTTGATATAAGTTGCTATAATATTGATCCGAGTGTCATTGATGGATTGGAGAACTTACCACTAAACCACTTCATTGAGCTTGGGCGAAGTGTGCTTACTATTCAGAATATAAATGCGGAATGTTTCTCCCCACAGTTGAGTTACGCCATGAGCATGCTGGGTAATCCTCGTGTTGTGTTATTGGATGAACCCTCGACAGGAATGGACCCTCAGTCTAAGAGGTTCTTGTGGTGAGTTAGAATTTGGAATGGTCCCAAACCCTGATGACATATTATATCTCTCTCAATCACGTGATGAATCGTGTATTCGTGATGAATCGTGTATTCATTCATCTGCATGACACGTGATCACTTATCCAGAAATCTACCATCGCTTATGTAACACAAATTCAATTAAATTGTCATTGTCAACGCATGTGCCGCAGACGTGAAGTCCTATATGTAACCCGATAAACCAAATTAAAGCTTGCTCTTCTGACTGTGCCATTCCAGGAACCTCACGCTGGCAATTAAGTTGATGTCACGTTACATGAGGGACATGACAGGCTAATTGAATTGTATAAATATCAACACCAGCCATTTAATTGTCATGGATGTTGGGGGCCTGCATTTCATCAAGGGATAGAAGTGGGATTTTATTGTCATGGATGTAGGGAGCCTACGTCATCAGGTTTCAGAACAATTGATTGACTTGATCAGCTTTTTACTCAAAAGTTGCATGGGAATAAAAATATAGGCCTGCAAGTGCCTCCTATATTTCCTATATTTCCTGTATTTTCTTATATTTTTTAGTCATTCCTATGTTTTCCTATATTTTATATATCATATATTTCCTATATTTTGACTTTTTTCTCGTGAAAACTTTCACCAATGCTCTAAAATGAGTCAAACGTTTTTGGCCTCGCTTCGCTTGCCAAATATTGAAACCTTTAAATCTCTCTTTGTTGAACCAGGCAGCAGAACGTGGCTCCTCAAATGCCACCAGAAAGAATTTGATTAAACACTGGAAAACTACTAAGTTTGGAACATACAACGTAGTTGTGACCTGTCTTACACTCCTTTATTTCCTATGTTTCATCAAAAAAAATCCTATATTTTGGCAAATTTCCTCCTATATTTTCACTATGAGCCACTTACATGCCTGAAAATATGATATTCCAGCAATTGCTTCTGTACATGCCACAAGGTTTTGTCAGCTTGTTTCTGAATAGGAATAATAGTTTTGTATTCCATCTAATAATATGCAGTAACACTAGATTCATCCGAGAGATCTAACCAGAGAGATCTAATCAATCCGCTAACTTGTTCTCTCATACAGGGACACGATCAGCAGTAGTTTCACTGGTAAAGAGAGAGGTGCTATTCTCACCACCCACTATATGGAGGAGGCTGATGCCCTATGTTCTAGGGTGGCCATCATGGTGAATGGACAATTACAGTGAGTAGTAGATTTAAATGATTTAACATTACGTTCAAAGCCGGGCAATGGGGTCAGCCACTGGCAGGGCTTGCTTTTCCACGGGAATCCCAGGGGTTCACAGAAGTCACTTCTTACTACTGTTAATAGGCTGTAAAATCACGGTAAACATATAACATGAAGCTGCGCTATCGAAACCCCTCGGCTCTGAACCCCAGCTATTATAATGTAAGGGTGTCTCTACCAATTCAATTGATTGGCTTGTGGGAAGAAATATTTACCCCTGGTATTGTAAGTGTACTTTCTTTGAAAAAAAAAAAAAAAATGTCCTCCCCTTAAATTAGTTTGTTTCTGGAATAAATTGAAAGAGCTGTATCGATGTCTCACCAAAACAACAGTACACATGGCTAGATAAATACAGTACATGTATACTAAATGGCACATGTATGTCATTTTCAAAACAGATTTGCAAGCATTCTTCGCATTGTCTAAGAGAATAAATCAATAAATCGGTCATCCAATCAATAAATAAATGTGATAGTATACTAACATGATATAGAAATAATATGCAAACTTAACATAGGAATTAGTGGATTTTGTTAGACAAGGGGCATAACTCTGCAAAATACTTTCTGACACGACTCATTTTCGATAGGCATCTAGTGTCATTTTCAAAACAGATTTGCAGGCATTCTTCGCATTGTGTAAGAGAATAAATCAATAAATCAGTCATCCAATCAATAAATAAATGTGATAGTATACAAACATGATATAGAAATTATATGCAAACTTAACATAGGAATTAGTGGATTTTATTAGACAAGGGGCATAACTCTGCAAAATACTTTCTGACACGACTCATTTTCGATAGGCATCTAGTTCAGGTCAAGAGAAACAACTGTATCACGTTAGGATGTTGTATATGGAATGGTTCTGAAATTATCACAATAACAAATCATAAATGGATTTTTATTTGTAAAAAGGGGCATAACTCTGCAAAATATTGTCCGAGATGACTCATTTTCGATAGGCTTCTGATTTACGTGAAGATAAATAGATGTAACAAGTTTGGTTGCCATGCATGAAACGGTTCTGTAGATATCGCGGTAACGGACGTACGTACGGACGGACGGACGGACGGACAGCCGTACATGATGACGACAATACCCCTAGGCCAAAGTTGGCCGAGGGGTAAAAAAACTCAATTCTGGCAAAAATACTATTGCTAGTGTATTAGAATATTACACACGAAAGGGGTAAAATTCTAGAAGAACTGAATATTAATTGGACAAAACTCAATTCAGCGAGAGAAAAAAAACTCAATATTTTGACGAATTCGGGAATGTGACTCCCATCAGCACTCCCGCATAATAATTGAGGGGAATCCATCAGTCTGTATACAGATGATAGGTTTGGATTCCCTCCGAGTTAGACTGCGAGAATCTGATTGGATTGACAAAAAGCAAGGCCTGACTAGTGCTAATGTATGGAGGATCTGAAGGGCAATACTTCCTGCAACATCAGCCAAGTAGATCAGTAACAAAAAGGGAAATATATCAAGTACAGCGGAACCTGTGAATACCAATACCTGGGTAAACTGACCAACCTCTAAATACCGACATTATCCATGGTCCTAATACTTAGATTCAAAGTACTTTGAACCTTGATAAACCAGAACCCTCTCAAAACTGACATTATGATCTAGTCTCAAGCATGGTCAGTATACACAGGTTCCACTGTAGCTGCTAAATTATCATCTGCTGGAACCATCATAAATCCGACATATTTTTTTTATATTAAATCAACCACATGCAGCGGAAGTTGGAAATGATGTAAATCAGAAACTGAATAGTATGCACAAATATTAATACGAAGCTGCGCATCTGAAAACCCCTCGGCTCTGGGCGCCAGCCATTCATAATGTATTCAATTTGAAGCAAGACTTCAGGAACACCATGCAGTAATAAGTGACAAATATACAGATTATGAAAAATTTTGCCTCGAACGTTTCCGTCCAATCAGAGAAACCGGTATTCATTACATAAGTCTGTTGATGCATCGATAATGTATACCAAATTTGACATCAAGCATTTGAAAATTATCAGAGATAGAGATCATTAATGATTTCGCATAAATTAAAGATGGCCGCCCATCCTTCCCGCAACTCAGAGAAACTGATGTGGTTATTCATTGCAAGTCTCTTGATACATCGATGCTGTATACCAAGTTTCATATAGAACACTGAAATGGTATCAAAGATGTACATCATTAAAGATTTTGCATAAATTAAAGATGGCCACCAAGGTTTCCGCCCAAACAGAAACGCCAGAACTGTCATTTATCATAAGTCTATTGATGCATCGATGATATATACCAAATTTTACATCGAGCACTCGAACGGTATCAGTGATAAAGATCATTAATGATTTCGCATAAATTAAAGATGGCCGCCCATCCTTCCCGCCACTCAGAGGAACTGATGTGGTTATACATTGCAGGTCTCTTGATACATTGATGCTGTATACCAAGTTTCGCATAGAACACTTGTATGGTATCAGAGATATATATCCTTAAAAATTTTGCATCAATTAAAGATGGCCGCCAAGGTTTTCACCGAATCAGGGAAACTGGTTTGGTCATTCCTTTGAAGTTTCTTGATGCATCGATGATCTATACCAAGTTTCACACTGAACAGAGAAATGGTACTCAAGATACACAAGATTAATGATTTCGCATAAATTAAATATGGCCGCCAAAGTTTCCAACCAATCAGGTCCAGATTCAATGGGGTTCTGGGTCATGAGCATATGGATGTGCAGTGCAAGTTTGGTGTGCCTAGGGTAAGTCATTGTAAAGATATCTTGGTAACGAGAAAGGTGTGACGGAGACGGACGGACGTACATGACGACGACAATACCCTTCGGCCAAATTTTGGCCGAGGGGTAAAAAATACTGGATATGTATATCTGTGTACGTTGATAGCCTGGAAACATTTGTATCTTCTGATTATTCCCAGATGTCTGGGTTCCACACAGCACCTCAAGGACAAATATGGCAGTGGTTATATGCTAGAGGTGAAGATAGATGACAGACAAGCACACGGACGAACAACAGAAGAGAGGATGAGACAGTTTGAGGAGTATGTCAAACAGCTGTTCCCGGGAGCCATCTGTGCAGAGAAATTTGGAGAAAGGGCCCAGTTCAAAATACCCAAGGAGGACATTACATCACTGGGGAAAACATTCACTGCTCTAGAAGAAGGTCTATATTTGTATTAACCCGGAGACTTATTATATAAATTTTAAAGCGGTAGTAGCTTGATTTTAATTGTTTGGGTAAATTGAACGCATGATCACTTGCAACATTTGCCAAAAGATTTTCAAGTCGTGAAGTCTTGTATTTCTTTTAGGAACCAATATTGCCAGATTCTTCAATTCGGTGAACATGAAAATGGGAAATGACTAAGATGACATCGGATAACGTGACCAGGTGTCCATGATGTCAAGTTAGAAGCCGTCACAGTGCAATAAAAGTTCTAAGGTCGAGTATGACGTTGCAAAGCATCATTCCCAGATGCCAATGCGCATTTTGTGACGTCATCTCAGACACAGGAGCCAAGTGCAGGTGCTGTCACGGTTTTCAAAGAATGCCAGAAGTGTGATTTCAATGCCCGTGATATTAAAAAATGAGGTCACAGAAAAACGTTCCCTTTGGTTGATCTCAACTTCTAAATAACTTTTATCGAAATATGTTATTTGCTGAATATTTTTTTAATGACACTACTACCTCTTTAAGAAATATCACTCTGAAAGTTTCTAAATTGTACTATTTTCTGCCCTAAATATGTTATTCAAGTATCAAAATATTTTATTTTCTCAGTTATAGAGTATAGAAAATTGTTTCAATTAGCCCCTCAGTCTAAATGTTATTCACTTGCTGGTCCACATTTCACGTTAGACTGGTTCCCTCCCCTGTATGTCCATAACATAGACCGGTAGCGACCGGCATTTGTTTTCCTGAGGATACGGACTGCATTCAAATTCAAATTCAATTGGCTGATAATTCCAGCAACCACTGGTTATCACAGTTCGGATTGCATTTCATTGGACCATGATCGATCATTCTCCAGGTCTGGGTGTTTATTTCGGACTTGATACATTCCACAATGCGGAGAATGAGTCAACATCCAGACAGAAATTTGACCTGGTTTCTGCAGAAATTTACCACAGGAAGAGTTATCTTTCTTGATGTGATTAAATTATCTCCCCTATTGTGACAGAATCTTTAGCCAGTTATCTCCCCTGTATAACTCTTTGTGGGATTTACCGATGAATATCTTATATTACTCTATAATTTATAGCAATAACTTTGCAAATTTGTGTCAAAAACAACTGTTTTTCTTTGTATTGCAGCGAAGATTGAGAATGGTTTAGGAGAATACAGCTTCAGTCAGTCCACACTGGAACAGGTAAGTTAAAACTGATTTACTTTGACAACTAACAGCTATCACAAGTCATGATGAAGGGTCCCAGCCAAATACAGACAGTTCATACCTTTGAGCAACTCTGTTTTTTGTTTGACCCTGGCACGAGACCGGGTTTGACCATCTTCCATGTACAGACACAGAGCGACCATGCTAGTCAAATAATTATGGAGAGGATACAGGAACCAGTCCAGGGCTCGGACGCAGTCTGAAAAAGCCTTGAAAATGAAATGGCTTTTTCCAGGCTGTTTTGCCCAAAGGGCCTGAAAAAGCAGTGAAATTTTCTAGAGGCAATGATCTGTCCGACAGATTGTATTTCTGAAGTCGTCGAGTGGAACCTGAAGATTTACGATCTGGTACGAAGGCTGAAGGGCTCTGGTGGTTAAAATGGGCCTGAAAATAAAAATTTAGGGTCTGGACATTTGGATGCCGGCTGGTATAAGAACCATGCCAAGTCAATTGTCAACCCTTCGTGTATTCCCCTTAATGCAGATGTATGGACTAGAGCATATATGCAATTGGTCGCATGACCACTGTAGTGATGGGATACCCCAAATCAACATATGTGACACAAAGACTGGAATTTCGGGAGAATATCGGATATTATAGCGATATTCATGTAGAAAAATAAAGACTCTTCCTCTGTCTTTGTAATATCACCAATACTTCATAACAACATCCTAATATGGATCTACCAAATAGTCCCCACATCCTATGATTCTTTTTTTTGATGCTAAATTGTTGTAAAAGTCATATC
Source organism: Hanleya hanleyi (assembly GCA_036873755.1). Classification (NCBI taxonomy): domain Eukaryota; kingdom Metazoa; phylum Mollusca; class Polyplacophora; order Lepidopleurida; family Hanleyidae; genus Hanleya; species Hanleya hanleyi. The sequence goes on along the minus strand of JAVTVY010014269.1, from coordinate 53,404 downwards.
AGACTTCATAATGCTTTACTGTTTCTGGGGTTGGCCAGCAACGTCACAAAGCTAGAACATAATGTCTGTGTTGACAAGCTGATGTCATCATACCCTATTGTTGACACAACACCGACTAGTCGATATTGTATGATGTTACTGTAATCAGACTCTGATGTCACAGGTCAGAGGTTACGGCTTCAATAAATTTTTCACCCTATCTGCTTTATTGTGTTAAAAACTCCCAATTTTCGCAGAAAAAAAAATACTGTTTACACAGCCTATCTGTATGTTTTCATGCAAGGTGTACAGTGGGTATTTGGTAGAACCTTTAATATCGAGTATTACTACGGCATAGTCTCTATATGGTAATCTGTTTTGTTTTTGTCTTGTCAGGTGTTTCTTGCATTTGCTAAGAAGCAAATAGACGAAGGAATGGAAGATCCTGTGACAGAAAGAAAAGAACCTATCAGTAACCTACCAGTTTGAATACTCGGACAAACACCGGTGTAACCCGTAGCAGTATTGGCCTTCCCTTTTATTGCAGCTATATTTAAGGTTTTAGACTTCTGTATTCACATGTATCAGAATTCACCAGGCTTCCTATATCGGCATTATTTCACTAGGCAGTAAGAAGGTAAAGTTGTTACAATGCTCATTTTTAAAACGGTCTTAAAATTGTATTTTTTACAGTGTAAGCTGAGTATGATATAGTGCTATGATGTCATTATTATGTATATTTATATTCCAAATCAAATATGGGTAGTTATTTTTTTTATTACATGAACAAAGTGTTGTTATTATTACCCAGTAAATCATTCTCTCGTTGAAGTTTGTAACCTCATAAAATGTTGATGCAACACCCTCTGAATGCATAGCTCTGAAAAATGAAGAAGAATGAACAAGATATTGTGCAGCACATGGTGCGACATACATACCAGTGCTGGCCGTGAGGAAAATGCAGAAGAGCTAGCCATCACTCACCTCAAAAAACTGTTAGGCGAGTATGTGCGAGTGACTGTCACTCTCCTTTGAGATATATTCTTGCGTGTCACCGGCTCATACTGTTCCTTAATCTTCATTGGTTCAGTTAATTCATTACCCCAGTTGAGATAGGTAGGTAATTCGACAGAATTCCCCTTTGCCATACTGCACATGTTGACTGGGATGTTTTGCAAATGGCGGCCGTCAAACCAGGTCTGATCGGACTCCCCTTGACCTTTTCTGCTGCCTGAACTACTGAGGGTTTGAAGACATGTGAGTTCACGAAAAGTCCCGCGCAATAGCATTTGAAGAGCACTCTGCGACGAAGATCGGTCAGGGGGATAGCATGCAGGTTTCGGGAGTGAACTTTAGGGAAATAGGACACTTTGATCGAACATTGAATACATTTTTTCTGCACAAATTATGGCGAGTGCTTCAATACTCGCCATAATTGGAATTTAGGCGAGCATGAGGCGCGCGTGAGTGACCGCTCGCCTCTCGCGGCCAGCACTGCATACTCTTTATAGCTATTGATATCCTGAGCCAACTCCACTTCGTTTAGTAACTGACAATGCTGATTGGCTAAGAGCAATGCGCATTTTAACCCCAGTGCAATCAGAGGGTATATCTGACAGTAGGAGGTACATGTATACAATCTAATGCCTTGAGAATACCAGTAAGTATGCACCTAAGTATATATTACGATGATGTATTGTCATGCATTTTTTTACAAGCCATGATTTTTACAGTCCAGTTTTATACTCAATAATTTGTATTTCATGAAAAACATTCCATGCAAGAAATTTGTCTTTCTACATACTTTTTGACTGTGATGAAAGGATGTATACATGTATTATTATATATGAGAATTTACATGATATGAGATACATGATTATTTACAAATTTTTGGAATTTCTACCAACTTCGTTCAATCGTCCTTGTGTCTCTTTCTATGTGGGTGCAATCAAAGAGTTTTAACAGTAAATAACAGTTTATATCTTTGTTAAAATGGTTGTGCTTGAACTCTATTTATTTCCTGTTAATACTAAAATAATTGATGATGGACTGATTGTCTCAGTCAATGTGTTTTTGAGGTGCCAAGTTCCCAGGTAAATACCAAAATGAATGGTAGGTTTTGGGTGAAGTGAGGGGGGGGGGTGCAAAAGTAAGATATGTCTACTTGATGACCATCTTCAAAGTTACTTATGCATTGCGATGTATATGCGTATCAAATTAAAATAGAAAATATCGAGTAAGTGGTCTATTTTGTTTATATATAAATATATTTCTAATATACATGTACCGTTACATATATAATCATCAGTTATTTGTATAACTGTTGCATTAGTTGTTATTTTGTCCTACCTAAACAGTATATTACATAGTTGAAAGTTTTGATGACTATTTCTGATTCTTACATGAAATCAAATATTGTATTTTCTCCCATTCTAGCCAGATCAGCATATTCTTTATCTATATGATTGTGTTCAGCTTGTATTATATATCACATGAAGTAGACTTCACTTATTGATCGTCCGACTATGAACAGCTCCATCACTTTTGCAGTCGTATTCCGCTGATACAGAGGCTTGACTGAGGTCAAAATCACATCGGATTTTGAGTAACAATCCGAGAAGGCAGCCAAATTGTGGCTTTAACCGACCTAAAGTTTGTCCATTTTAATTAGTCGTCTACTTTGGAGCTTGTCAATAATAGACAATAGGTAACTCTGCATAACTTTTCTTTTTTGCAGCGTGTATAACAAACTGAACTCTACAAAATGACTACCATTTCTTTGATATCGATAATATATCTTGCTTGAAATAATTTTGGAATTCTCTCCATATAAACCTCCAGTACAATTGTTTCATCTACCGGGTCTTAGTTACATAGGGAGACGTCATAATGTATGCACACTCATTGGCACAAAGATCATTGATGCCGTATAAGGTAATAACAGGCCATGGTCCATGGGAGTGTCGCTTATATTCCATGCTCGGTGAAATTGCTGAATGATAAACCGCACACACCTCTATGACCGTACAAGGCATTGTTGATCTGTGCTAGTGAAAACGAATACATTATGACGTCTGCCTATGTAATTAAGGCCCGGTACATGAAACAACTGTACTGGAGCTTTATATGGAGAGAATTACAAAGTTATTTCAAGTGTGGTATATTATCGATATCGCAGAGTAATGGTGGTCATTTTGTAGAGATCAGTTTGTTCTAAATAATGCAAAAAAGAAAATTTATTCAGAGTTAACTTGATTTTTGACAAGCTCCAAAGTAGATGACTAATTAAAATGGACAGACTATAGGTTGAAGAGAAAAAGGTCGATTCACAAGACAAAGTAAGCAAGCTAGTATTGAAGCATCAAACTAAGAAACTACCGATAGTGACGACAGTTACCTCCCTTGGTCTCATAACAGAGAGTTACCATGATAGAATCCATCTTCTGTTGAGATGTCAAATGGCAGCATTAAACAATCATCTTCACATTTGAAGTTAAATACTACACTAACGTTCTATAATTTACCTTGACCTAATGAATAGAGTGAAACACACTTGCTGTCATATAGCCAATCAAGATAGGAGCTTGCCAATACCGTGCAGCGAGGATTTTCTTTGATGTCAGCCCATGTGATTTTCAAATATGTCAAGTGGTGGTTGTATTGATGTTAATTTTATTCAAATAGTCAATCAAATTTGAATTTTAAAGAGGTCATACATTGCACTAATCCTAGTATAGACCACAGAATATTTATAGAGCTATGACATCACCAAACCCGTAGTCTGATCAGATAATGTTATGTTCAGCCAAGGCAAGACAGGTAGTGTTAGACTTGGATATGTGAAGATGAAACACTGAGTTATGATCAGAAAGTTTCGAAAGTTCCAGATTGTGACCATTTGTATTGAGATATTTTATCACCTTGACCTTTCTCAATTAACTTTGTCCAGTGCTGTTTATATATAACCTGCTGTATTTAATTGGTTCAAACTTTAACAATTTCCTTGTTGCTCAGACACTTGAGATTAGTCTTAAGACGCACAGTAAGAAATGTTTATAATCGATTGGGAAAACCTTATGTATACGTCTCCTTGGGGGCACTCGACAGGTCTCGTTTGGGCCTCAGTCAATGTCCACTTTAGCCTGTCAGCCCGGGACATTGCCTTTACCCCCAAGTAGACATGCAGTACGGTCCGCAACCAGACGGCCCAGCACAAACCTGCAATCTACATGGGGTACCTTGTTCCGGCTGCACAGCGCTACTCAGAGGTACTCGTGTGGGATCCATCTGTCGAGTCGTCCCCATATGCCAAACGATATTAATGTCTATGAATAAATGATATATTTGAATATGCTGACTTGCGTTTGTTCAGTGTTCTCGTGTAAATGAATGCACAGTGTTTACCCACTGTGGTAGGTTTACACAGGACACTGGACATACTTTACATGCTCTGATCATGCACTGACCATGTGGGGGTCAGCTGGTCAGTGGAACTGGTAGATAAGAATTTATACTCTGATTGGTCAGCATTAAGTTTCTTTGTTTCAACCCGAGAGCGTGAGGGGGGGATTTGGCCAGTTCCAGTTTTTCAGCTTGCAGTGTTCACACGTTATTTCATTATCAGATATTTTGAGAGTTTTAAATTTCCGCCATCCTCCCCAACCGCCGCCTTGTTTTCTGTGTTTGTACTTGCTCCCCTTGGGACGGCAGGTAGGGGGATCCTGCACTGGGCCTCAGTCAATGTCCACTTTAGCCTGTCAGCCTGGGACATTGCCTTTACCCCCAAGTAGACATGCAGTACGGTCCGCAACCAGACGGCCCAGCACAAACCTGCAATCTACACGGGGTACCTTGTTCCGGCTGCACAGCGCTACTCAGAGGTACTCGTGTGGGATCCATCTGTCGAGTCGTCCCCATATGCCAAACGATATTAATATTTATGTCTATGAATAAATGATATATTTGAATATGCTGACTTGCGTTTGTTCAGTGTGCTCCTGTAAACTGCTTGCTTGACTGTTCATACTTGAGGTATTAAATGTGGCATTATATTTTATTATTTGAGGTGTTTAATTTTAGAATAAAAATCCTTTCATAGGTGTTCAGTGGTCAGAAACTTAAGCAGATACTAGTAGCAATATATCGATTTGCCTTGCCTAAATATCTGCCCTTCAGACACCGCAGATTTGACCTCATTCTGAACATGGATGTGCGGTTACAAAATGTCACTTTTCCATGTCTCCGGCCTTCAAGTTTAGACTTTCCTATATTTCTTATATTTTTTAGACTTTCCTGTATGTAGGCCAAACCTGTAATATTTCCTACATTTCGAATTTTTCTCATTGGAACTTCCACCAATGCTCTGAAATGAGTCAAATTGGCATAAGCTAGGAAATACAGCAATTTCAAAAAAATTACTTCACCTCACGCTCCACTTGGCAAATCAGAAATACAGTTACATCTCTCTTTGTTGAACCAAGCAGCAGAAGCTAGGGGGTCTCCTCAATCACTACCACTATGACCACATTCAAGTGGAACGTCGCTATATAGCTGAAATATTGCTGAACGCGACGTTAAACCTTAATTCTCTCTCTCTCTCTTCATTGAGTGGAAATAATTTGATAAAACACCAGTAAACTTTCACGTTTGGAACATATAATGTAGTGGTGACCTGTCTTACACTCTTTTATTTCCTGTATTTTAATAAGAAAATTCTCATATTTCTCCTATATTTTGGCACATTTCCTCCTACATGTATATTCTCACTGTGAGCCACTCGAAGGCCTGATGTCATCACACATGATGACCTTTGAACCTTTGGGTTGGAAAGTTCAGAACATTCCTGAACCACACCAATGGTGATGCAATATTGGCGTTCATTTGAAAACAAATGTGCGCAGAAACTCCTATCCCAGAACGAGTTTGTTTTCATCAAAATTGATGTATTTATAATCAGCATGCCCAAGACATTGCCATAAAGTGACTTCCATATACCTATATGTACTATGTAATTCTATATTTCCAGACTGTCCAATGCATCAACATTATCTAACTAAATTTATTTTGCTTAAATCAGCCCGTATGATCTATTTTGACGAATGTATTGTTGACAAATGTTCTCCATCATCCCTATCACATCCACTGATCTCATTGTGTCCTAATGTCCATCACATCTTCATTTATAAATTCTGTACGAACATGTAATTTTGGAGAAGGAAACATTATCTGATAGTTTAACCCCTTGTGGTGATTCTTTAATCACTCCAGTTCATAGTCACCAGTGATCTTATGGACCGGTGCTTCCCCATGTTCTCGTGATAATTTTCTGTTCTACGAGATGGGACAAATGTGATTTATTATATTATTTAGTGCAATCTTCTTCTGCTGCCTTACAAAAGATATAACTTGCAAAATAAAAAGTGCTGCTCCCAGTGTCATATATATTCGATGATAACGACAATTCTGTTATTTCTCTAATCGTTAATCAGTAGGGGAAAATGTCATTTAGGGCCATATCCAGAGTCATTTTGATACCTTTTAAGGGGTATGGGCGCCCAAACTTTACAGCCAATTTTAATGCTTTTTACATACAAATGCGCCCAAATACATACAAATGCACCCAAAAAAGGCAAGAAAGGGTGTCCACAAATAAACTCTGGGTATGGCCCTGTCATTATAATGCTGTCTGTTCATCCGTCGGTTTCCTCCAGATCTCAAGAACGACCTTGCCTAGGCTAACCCAGAGTTACATCACAGAAAAGAATTATATGAAAACATCTATGCAGTTCTGACCAATTGTTATCCCGGTACCTATTCATCATGCAAGAAAAACACAATAGGTGACTACATGTAGGGAACCGTGTTGAACCTGGAAAAGCTATTGCACATGGTGTTGCCGGGTTGAAGATAATTACATGACGAACTTATAGGAATAATTTGGCCAAGGGTTACTAGCTAGCCAGTTCTCCTGGCACAGTACATATATCCCATATTATAATGCTAGAGTCTGGGACAAGCACTGCAACACACAGTAGACAGTGTTGCCTACAATGGTATATAGTATATCTGGTCAGTGACCTGCCTCCATTTTAACGCAGCAAGGAAGCAATCAGAGATTGCTCAATTGTATGCCCCCCCTTCCGCTTTAATCCGACACTGCTCCACCATTGTTCTGTTTTGTATTGGTCTGTGGAGGCCTAATTTGGCTAATTATAAAAATTCTGTTTCAGTCACTTTTTTCGGCATGCCTCGCATAATACATGTACATATTCCACCCAGGACTTTCGCCAAATTCAAAATGTGACCTGGTTATGAGACCTACATTCCTTGGGAGTATATTGTGGTGAAATTATGAAGCGATCGTGAACTTTGAATTTTGCATCCAATTCACTCTTTTTGGAGCAATTTCATACTTCAGGACCTATGTGATCTACTTTGGAATGTGCTTTGGACAAATAAATATATCCCATTCATTTAGGTTTGATGAACAAAAGGCCATATCTCTTGAAAATATAACCGAAAGCAGAGAAACTTCACGCTGCACACCTATGGGTACTGACCACATATCATGCAAATTCCATAATTGTCCATACAATATTAACCGAGATCCAGCCCGGACATAAGTCCCAATTCACAAAGATTTCAAGAACAAAAGGGCCATAACTCTTGAAATATACGCGAAACGTGGAGAAACTTCACACTGCACAACTACAGGGCACTCACCACATATCCTGCAAATTCCATACTTGTCCATACAATATTAACCGAGATCCAGCCTGGACAAGTCCAAATTCACAAAGACTTGATGAACAAAAGGCCATAACTCTTGAAAATATATGCGAAACGCGAAGAAACTTCACGCTGCACAACTACAGGGCACTGACCACATACCCTGCAAATTTCATAATTGTCCCTACAATATTAACCAAGATCCAGCCCGGACAAGTCCCAATTGATGGAGATTTCAGGAACAAAGGGCCATAACTCTTGAAAATATAGGCGGAACGGGGAGAAACTTTACGCTGCACAACTGTGGGGCACTGACCACATGTCATGCAAATTTCATACTTGTTCATATAATATTAACCAAGATCCAGCCCGGACAAGTCCCATTCACAGAGATTTCAGAAAAAGGGCCATAACTCTTGAAAATGATACCAGAACTCGGAAAAAACTCTACGCTGCACAACTATGAGCCACTGGCCACATTCCATGCAAGTTTCAATCCTGTCCATCAATTATTAACCGAGATATCGCGCGGACAAGAAATTCGGACGGACAGACGGACAAAGCGATCGCTATATGCCCCCCCTCTAGTTAGAGGGGGGGCATAATTACGCTCATATAAAGCTTGTCACTCTGTTATAATCAGCTGATTTATTGCCCAAACCTACACCTGCTTTGATTTATGCCTTAATCTCCGCCAGGAATATACAATACAAACGTTAAAACGGAAGTTTAAAACAAAAGTTATCTCCCCTGGGGAGTTATCCCCACGGGAGTAGTCTCCCCCCAGGGGAGCCCTCCCAGCTCAGCCAGGACACATACCTTGAGTGGTGCGCGTCAGGGAGTTTGCAATACAGTCCTAGTTATTGTTGTTACAAAGACTAGTTGTTGTTCAAAGTGTTGTTTATAGAAACATTTTCTTTCTTGAATAATGTCTTCTGAGTATTCTGTTCCAATTCCCCCAAATTCTTGCCATGCGTGTGGGCGAATTTCGACACGCTTTGACGCCCACACACGTTTCGCGTGTATGAATTTTGCTATCGAAATAACATGGGTGCTGAATGTGTGTCTTGGGATAAAGTTACTTGGAAAAATTATGCACAGGCCTGTAGGTCCTATTTACTACAGGCTTCAGAGAACCCCGATCTATCGGAAGTCGATAGACGTATTTTGGAAATTGCCATTGGTTGAGGACATCAAAATTAATCAAGATCTAAGTGGTCCCGTTTTAGGTTTGTCCCATAAATCAAAAAGTCCAACTATACCACCTAGCGGTACGGTTGTACGACATGATAACCAGAGTGTACTGGATAGCTTAGCCTCCACGGGTATTGCTTTGTCGAGAGGCCTTGGGAAACCGGTTCCTTTGTTCAAGCAAACAAAGGCCAGGTCACAGCTGCCGCAACGTTCTATTGTCCCCGACGGACAAGAGATTTCGACCTCACCGCATGTTAGTTCTCCGACTCCTTTGTCTATTGGCCTTTCGCCGGCGGATTCTCACAATAGGAATTTACATCGTCGTTTATCTCCTTTACGATTTAAATCTGTTGGTTTATCTAAAAAGAAAACAGCCTCTCATTCTATGGAAGGGCGTTTCTGCTCGGCTTTGAATGTTCGCATTACGGATTTACAACCTCCACTTTCGGCATATATTGTTTCGGATCGTCGCGCTTGTTTTTACAGGTGCTTGGCCGAATGTTTACAGTGTCGGACTGAAGATTAAAAGTTTTGTCTTCACGGAATAGAAATGCTTCAACGTATTATGACTTCTGAGAATTACAGGTTCTGCAGAGAAAAAGTTTGCAGTCTGTCATTTTTTCTTGTGTTGTTGTTGTTCTTGTGTTTCCGACTTTTTCCAGTTGTGGGAGTTTTTCTTCTGTGCATGCAGTTCGTTTGCTCCTACCAGAATTTAGTCTCTTGTTTTATCAAGTGTTATTCTTGATGAAACTTGCAGAGTTTTTTCTCTGTCTTTGAGTTTACATGTTGTTGTTGTTGCGTTTGTCTTCGTCATTACAAGCCAAAAGCTATACACTATGGCTCTTTGTTAAATATTAATGAGCTATCTTATTACTCTCTTTGTGTAATCAAGGGTGTGTAAATATTCTGTTAGTAAATATTGCATTGTGATGTATTCATTTTTCACAACCAAATTTTCCCATCGCTATATTGAATTAGATGTACAATTCAAATTGGGTTGAGCTGTAATTTTATTTCTTTTTTCTGAGAAATTATTATTATTAGCTTGAGGTTTATTTCTCCGAGAAATCTTTAGAATTGCTCTCGTTCGACAGCACGTGGGGTATTTATTGATCTTTACCCTGTCCGTGGTCGAGCTGGATCAGGCCTGAAGTTTCTCAATCATCGGCTTGGGACAGCATAAGTCTGTTCCATCGGGCGGTCTTCTTGTTCTTTGTAAGTTACTTGCGTCCGTGTATGTTTACCGGTTACAGCCTTGTAAGAAGAACCACAGACTGCCTTGGCAATGTTTTTTCTCCTCGATAGCCTCGTCCAAACATCTTTTGGTCTACTGCATTTATTTCATCTTTATCTTTTTTAGGTAAAGACAGCCGGGCGCGCTAACCGACTGCGCCACGGAGACTAAGCTGAGCTTGTCTATTTAAAAAAAAAAAAAAAAAAAATTGTGGGATTTATGACCTTATAGTTCATCTACAGACGAGAGACATCAAAATGTATTGGCTCTCTTCGGGGAATTTAAAATTTTATTGAAGATCCTCCTACTTTACTTGGAAGTTTCTTTGTGTTGATTGTCGCGGATGTTACTACCACGGAGTAACGCTCTCGATTAACGCTGGGAACAATGAATGTGTTCATCTCCTAGATGCGTTTCAAATCTCATTACAAGTCTCGCATACTACGGCTGTTTTGTTTCGGACTCCACTGTGAATTTTTCCAGTTTTGACTACAGTTTTCAGATTTATCTTCAGTTGTTTTTCCATAACGTCGTTCCTGTTCTCCTCAACGTCGTTTCTCGTACATTTCTAAGGTTTTACCCTGCTCTTTCGTGAGCGTATATGTACAATAAATTGAACTGATTTGTAAGATTTTGAGAAAATCACTACACCGTTTCTCAAGCAACGCCATTCGCGTTTCGCATTACGTCGTTCCTGTTACACCTCGTCGACGTTCCATTACGTCGTCACGTGGTCCTCTTACTCCTTCCATCTATTAGTCCTTTCCGTACGCCATAACGCCATTCACCACGTCGTTCTTTTATACCTCCTTATCAGGGTCGTCAAGTTCGACAGTTCCGGTCTCCATTTCTGGATCTTTTTCTTCATTGTATAGAGACTTTGGCGTTTGTTCGCTTGCACGTCTCTCGATGTCGGTGTTTTTCTAATAAGACGATTCGGCGTTGCGTCTTCTTTATCGCTGGGTTGACCCCCATCGCTTTGCGAGATGCATATCTTTTTATACCAATTCATCCTCGTTTTTCGGCGTTTCTCCTACGATTCACCATCGTCGGTCGTCGATTTCGTGTGACAAGTCTTTCCGTTCGGAGTCAACATCGCCCTTGTATCACTTTTATAGTCTTGGCTTTGTGTTCTCCATCTTGGAGCGTTCACATCGAGGTTTACTTGCGGTGGTGCCCCTAGTGGTTCAATCACAGGAAGTTCATTTTTCAACTCTGTTATTCAAGCACAGAGAAAAAGTGACAGTCCCATTCTTCATTCAAATTGAAGAAAGCCATATGGTTACAGAGTGTGACACTTTGTAGCTGATACCGTCAAGATTATGGTCAGATATAGGCCAGTTTTTGTTGCACTTCCGGTGGTCGTATTATGGGGGTATTACTGTGGGTTCGTCGTTACTTTGGGGACAGTTTTTCGTCTCTCTCCTTCAAGTGCTTCGTCCCGTATAGACCGTTGGACCAGTTTTAGACGTGGTCATTATAGTTGTTTGGTCATCAACTGGTAGGACTTGTCATTTCTACGCAGGACCTTAATCATTATGGTCACATTCTACTTCGGTCACTGCAGTGCCTTCTGTCTTATTACAGACGTTTTCCCTCAATCCATTAGTGCTGGTATTGACGTCTCTACTTCCACCTCTGTTTTTGGTGGCAGTCCCACCACATCGTCATGTGGGGTGTTCATTTCCGGCTGATAGTCTAGGTTGGATGCCAGACTTCACATCAATTTAAAAAAAAAAAAAAAAAAAGACGATGTTTTTCATCCAATCGGTCTTCTACTTCGCAGCTATCAAGCGAAATGGGCCTATTGCGTCTCCTGGTGCCGAGAACGTGATGCCGATCCCGACTCTGCCTCAGTTTTTCCTTCACCTCCATCGTGATAAGAAGTTTCAAATCAGCACCATTGAGGGGTATCGTTCTGCTTTGGCTAGGGTTTTTTACGTTTTTCTGCCGGCATCGACATTACTGTAAACGACAATATCTCTGCGCTCATTCGCTCTTTCGTGTTATGGCTCGCCGTACTCGCCAGCTGTTTCCGTATTGGGATATTGGTGTGGTTCTGTGTGCTCTGATTCGTCCGCCCTTTGAACCCTTACAGTCCGCCTCTCTTAAGGCTGTTGCCTACAAGACTGTTTTTCTGGCGGCTTTGCTTTGGCGTCTAGAGTGTCTGAACTTCATACTCTTGAGAGATCATCGATGACCTGGACGGCGGTTTGGTCTCGCATTTCCTGTCGACCCATTCCTGAGTTCATCGCCAAATATAAGTCTGTTCACCTGGGTCCGTGTGCTCAACGTTTGTTCTCCTTCCCTGCGTTATCAGACTTCGTGTACGACTTTGTAGACGACATTCTGTTATACCCTGTTCGAGCCATACGCCAGTACGAGTATGAGCTGGCCGAATGGGTAGAGTCGCGAGAAGAGTTATCGTTTATATCTCACTCGTACCGTTTCCGGTCGGGGCTCTCGTCGTCTATTATTCTTGTCCCTTCGACCGTATGCAGTGCGTGACATTACTAAGAATTCCATTGCTTCGTGGTTGAAGAAGACCATAAAGTGGTCATATCAATTGGCCATTGACGCTCCCCCACTACTATCTACTGCTTCTTCTCAGAAATTTGTGCCATCGCTACATCATGGCCTTTATGACATTGTCCAGTCCTGTAAGGCTTGGACGACAAACTTCAATTTCTATCTGAGAGATATGTCAGTGCATTCAGATAGAGTGACCACACTTGGGCCGCTGGTGGCTGCCCAGCACGTGGTCAAGTAACTTTTCAAAAAGAGAGGGGGGGGGGGCATATTTCATCATCGCAGCAAGTCAGCCAGCTTGCTGTATCATCTCATCTCTCAGTCATATGATATGTCCACATACTACATGATCACCTAAGAAAGAAGTAATAGGTCAGCTTGCCAGTCACCGACTCTCAAGTCATCAATCACGGCCTGACACAATGAAGAGTTTTAATCTTTGCCTTTACTGCAGACTTGCTTGTGTCATTTCAGGTTGAAGCTATGACCTTCTAGATCATCTCGGCTGAGTCACCTGCGGTCAACTCACGAGTTCAACGTACAAAGAACTGACACTTTTGTGAGTAATAATAATGTTTATTTTCAGGTCACCAGTGTCAGCAACAGTAAAGTACAGAGAGTTGACGTAGACGTAGAGTAGACTCAGAGCTTCCGCTGTCAACTCACAACAGACCAGTGTCAGCATCTGGGATTAAAGTACACAGAGTTGGTCGTAAGGCGGAATGTGGACTGACGATGGTGTCAGTGGGTCACCTTGTACAGACGATGGAGGTTTCTTCCCATCTCCTACATGCTTACCTCCGAACTCATGGCGCTCAGGTTCCTGAGTTACGATGGCGGTAATACTGCGCACCACAACCACGATCACAGATACATGGATGAAGTCATTCAAAGGATAAGTAACTTCTATTACTACTCCATAATTAACCACTGCGTCACCGTCCAGGGTTCTTTTTGTTGAGAATTATTGTCATATCTGTGCTCTTTTTAGGTCACCTAGGAGAAGAAATAGGTCAGTTGGCCAGCCGCCATCTCTCAAGTTATCTTTTAAGGCTTGACACAATTATGATTTTAATCTTTGCCTTTACTGCAGATTTGTTTGTGTCATTTCAGGTTAAAGCTTTGATTTCTTCTTCCAGATCATCTCAGCTGAGTCTTCTGCATCCATCCTAGAGGGTCCAGTGTCAGCAACATGGACTGAGCTACAGAGGATTGATGAAGACGTAGACTCAGAGCTTCCGCTGTCAACTCTTAACAGTACAGTGTCAGCATCAAGGGCTAAAGTACACAGAGTTGGACGTAAGGCGGAATGTGGACTGACAAGGGTATCAGTTAGTCGCCTTGATTGACGATGGAGGTTTCTTCCCATCTCATTCTTGCTTAACCTCCGAACTCTGGCACTCAGGTTCCTTAGTTACTATGGTGGTAAGTCTGCGCATCCCTACCACAATCACAGAGCCGGACACCTTGTATGCTACATTGGCGATAGAAGATCCCAACTCATACATGCTGCCCCCCAAGTACTCATTGCGGCAAGAGTGCCGGAGTCCTGTACGATGGGTAACACTGTGCTCCACATCCAAGACCACAGCTACATGCATGAAGACATGCCACAAGATAAGTAGCCACTTCTTATATCCATGACTACCTTCTGCATTTCTAACCAGGGTTTTCTTGTTGAATATTATTGTGTCTTGTTTGTGATTATCTCAGCGGATATTCAGCCTGCCATTGCAAATACATCAAGGCCGAGGTTCCCACCTCCATATGTTGGTAGTGAGGCATAAATCAAAGCAGGTGTAGGTTTGGGCAATAAATATTAAACATTTATAAACAATGTTACTATTTATAACCAAACCAAACCTGCTTTGATGTAATGGCCCTCCCATCCTTCCCCTCACTCCGCGGCCTTGTACACTACAGGTCTCGGTTTATAACAAGAGAAAAGGGGAGGTGGATGCTGTGGGCAGACTATATGTGTCCTGGCTGAGCTGGGAGGGCTCCCCTGGGGGGAGACTACTCCCATGGGGATAACTCCCCAGGGGAGATAACTTTTGTTTTAAACTTCCGTTTTAACGTTTGTTTTGTATATTCCTGGCGGAGATTAAGGCATAAATCAAAGCAGGTTTGGTTTGGTTATAAATAGTAACATTGTTTATAAATGTTTAATTTTATGAGCATTGTTGGGTCACAGTACACTTGCCCCTCATAATAATGCAGACTTTGGGGGACTATTTATTTTATCCTATGCCAGGAGAGCCACACTATAGCCAGGCCCTGTCAGCTGATCGGATATAACGTCTAAGCCTGTTAGAAAATACATGTACACCCTACTGAAACCACAATATGAATGAATGAGGGAAAAAATAATTTGCCCCCTCGAGTACAACCCATTAAAATACGCCCTTCCGATCAAGGAGTTCTCCACATTATATTGCATAGTTCGTTTTCAACAAATATTTCAAATTCAGACATCTATTTTTGACCTAAATCATCACATGGTTCGTATCTCCATTTGTGTATATCTCAATGGAAGGCTTGCACAATAATATGGACTGGAAGATAAATGGGAAGTGCTAGATCTGTCAGTTAATTGGGCAGTGAATTTGAATTTGCAATCACAGAATCTAATTGGATGGTTTGTATTCACACATTCACTCCTATACATGTATGTTTGATTTTGAGAAGAATAGATATTTTTTTGTCATTTAGAATACAGAGGACATTTGATTTGCCCTGCACTCAAAGATGAAACGAGTACAAAGGACAAACAGATGGAGGAATTGGAAACTTTCAAGACCTGGTTATTTGAGAAACCGTCCTGATTGGACGAGATCATAAGGACAAATTAGACAGATTAAACATTCAACACAAGTCTTCATTCAGAGGTCTTTTCTCATCCATTTTATTACAGATATAATACAACTTCCAGTAATTCCATATTTAACAACATAGTTAAAACACTATTTGTTTGAGTGGTGCTGACGTAAGTGACAAAGTGTAAAATAGATTATAAATGCGCACTATATGATCATTTGTCTAAAATATAGTTGTGGTGCATACAGCCAAGGTCACAGACAGACTGAATTAGTCTTTAATATTCTTGTGAAAATTAAGCAGTCACAGAAGATGGTTTAACATGTATATTAACAATTAGGAAAGGACACAATGAAAACAAGGATAACAAAGTAATTAATTCTCAATGTCAGAGCAAGTAATATTCAGAAAATTTCAGATTATGTTTGTTACCAAACAAGACGATGAGAATCTAAAGAGACAACACAATATTTAGCTATTCAAATTATGAGATTATTCGGTAATTATGAGATTTTGACCGGCACACCTCGTGATGATGTAATGCTCCAAATCAACGAAATGGCAGTCAGATATTTGAGATGCAGGCCGCACATTCAACAAGTATAATGTTCTTACAAATCAATGTTGTGTCCAGTATAGAAAGGACATAGAATGATTAAGATTATGGGTTATGAATGACACCGGAAGGCTTCTTTTCCTGAGAGGACTGATAGTGCTGTTAGGGTAGAGATTTCCATATTGTACATATAAGTTTTCAACAAGTGCCACAAATTTTAAAGACGAATCACAAGTTAAACATAACAAGTAAGATCATTAGAAGTAATTCTCCCTCGAACAGAGGGAATTATATCTACCCAGTCGTTTTCCGATGTGGTTTGTGAGGAGGTCAACAGAGGCTAAATATGTATGGGTAATAACTCCTGAATGAGCAAACCCTTGAATGACCACTTTCTCGGTACCGGTATATAGTTCATGTAAGACGAGATACCGCTTTTCAATGCGAGTTGAAACGTTAGAAAATGGAACAATAGTGGAGCACTTGCCTATTTCCCATTATTGGAAATTCCGTAAATTCACGTCACTTCATCTTACATGAACTTTTTGTCACTTTCTCACTGCCCATGACCACAGGATTCCATTTGAGCTAATACAAGTTGCCATGGACAGTCAGTGAACATGGCGGGCATGGAGTGATTGGCTAGGCCAGGCAGGAAGGATTTTATTCACAGAATTGACCACCAGTGGGGTTATGATTTGACTGAGCCAAAATACTCTAGCTGTTACATTTGTGCAGCCAAAAAATAATTTCATCAATCCTGGACAAAGAGCATGCGTTTCAACAAATTTCCCAATTTTGTATCAGAGGAAACCAAAAACTGAACTAAACCTAATCGAATGTTTTCTTGTCAGCAATACAACAAAACATTCTGGTTCAAGGCGTCCTAAGAAAATCCAGGCTGAAATGTATACAAAAAAATCCAAAAAACAGAAGAAATCCCACTTACAAATATCTATCGATGCTGGATTCCATCTCTTTTGACAGATCATTTACAGTATAAAAACTGAGTATTTTTTTCTTAAAACAACTTTTTATATAGAATTGAAGAAAGAAATTTTTGGCTCCGCAAATGTACCAGCCAGAACTATTTTTTATCCGGTAAATGCCACAACCGCTTTGGCTACAGTGCTGGAAGAAAAGGGCCTCACCATAGAATAAAATGTAGGAGAACAGAAACTGATACTGAATCAAAGCCTCTTAACAAGTAATTAAATGTCTCAATGTAAGGCCATGCACCAATTTTATTTTTTGCAGGTGGATTTTTATTTTTTTCCAAGATTGAAAGCAATAATAAAATCAATCCAGGTAAACCAAGATGGTAAATCAGGGGAATACCATCTAGACGTAACGCTATGAAAACTTTGTGCGAAATGTTCGCCAATATTCTACGAGATCTCATAATAAGCCAATCACGACCATTTCAACCTTTTCTCTCTGACAATGACCGACGTTTACTTCACGAAGATTAACACTTTTCGGCGGGAGTAAATTCTTTTGTCTTTACGCACCCTGTCTGGAAATCATGCCATATTTGGAAACTGTTTCAGGATAATGTTTATATATTAGACCACGAGCTACATGTACCGTATGTAATTACTGTGGGCGTGATTTGGAAATAGTTTCGACAAGCTATCCATCTGATTGGCTAACAATAGTAGTTTCAAATTCGCACGGGATTTATATAGGGCTGAATTCAGATATAATATTCCGTGATATTATATCTGAGATTGTAATAAAATAAAAATAAAACTGGAGTTTAGTTCCTTTCTGTGGATAGATGAATTTTCGCTAGTCTGGACCAGTTTTATTTTTATTATTGCCTCCAAATTGTTGGAAAAGAATCAAATCTGCCCGTGAAACAAAAAATAACATTGGTGTGGCCTAACAGGCGGTATATTGGGCTTGTCATCATTCTCATCCATACAACCAGTTAAAGTTCACAATTTTCACATGTGAACAGTTAACGAAAAACTTGGTAATTACAAATAGAATACTGGCATAATGTTGGATGACATTTCAGTACTTTAAAATATGTATTTCGAACAACCATATACAGTAGCAAGAATTATATACACATTTTCATTATGTACAATATATACCGGAACTATTTGACAAATTTCTTCACTGAACTATACATATATAATACAGCATTATCGTAAAATATAGAAATTCATTGATAATGAGGATTTTGATGACCAAAAGTGACTGTTTCATGATTTAGGTGCTATACAACAAACTTTCATGTGCCATGTGGGATATCAAGCATTGCACTTGCAGGGTACTGAACAAAGCAATAATATCCTGTTGGAACTGGAGCCAATGGACACATGTGACTCGCCCTGCATAAAGGCTTTAATTACATGTGATTGTGAATATATAAGAATCTTCCCAGAACACGGTGGACATTATAACAACATATTGACCCTTGACCTATTCGCCCAAAACAATTTGATCTCTATTGTCAAAATTGGATAAAATGTATTTTAACTTCCACGAAGATCATGGGAGCATGCATCCAAAAATGATTGTTTGGTTACTGTGACCTTGACCTTTGACCTATTAACCCCAAAAATAGGCTTCAAATGGACAGCACGCCTGCGAACTTTGAAAAGGATCGGTGAAGCAAAACTTGGGATATCATCCAGACAAGCTTAAGTATTATGGGAGAATAATAAGGCAACAACATAATGACCCTTTGGCTAAGTTCAGTGGGACATAAAAAACAAGGAACTTCTTAATGACTTTCCATAAATCATAACAAGAGCCCAAGGGGCTTCAATATATGCCCATACACAAGTAGTCATCAAGATTTACACCTTTCAAACCAACATTTCAAAGATTGCTAACCACCAAAGGGCACTTCATAAAGGCCATCCTTAAACAATCAAGAGAAAAGTCTAATAAGAATGTAGTACATGTACTCATGACGAACTAAAAGGGGCACAACTCTGGTCAAGTCTCTGGCTGTCGAAAACTTTCACAGGCACGAATACGTATGTACCAATTTTCTCGACAATCTTATGAAAGCACTAATTTCTAATGAAATAACATTCAGTCCTCCTATTAACAGTCTGTATATTTACTCACAATTCAACAGATCAATTGATAAACTAGGCTTGATAAAGAGTCGAAAGCTTGTGCATTTAAGCTTTTGCATGTGGAGAATAGCTCAGAAGTTTTCAAGAGAGTGTTTTTTCATCATAAAGATTTCGTTCGTCCACAAGAGTATTTTCAGAATGTCGATATTATTTGTATTCAAATACTCTCAACTATCACAGCTGAATTTATATTTCAGAACATATTTTCATTCTAGAGCCATCTCATCTTATTGCCACTATCTTCCATGTACATACAATGTTTTATAGACCAGAGAAAACCAATCTTCACCTCGGCTGTTTTCTCATAAAACTTCATATTCACCTGATTGTATTCAATTAATCGTATAATATTATCCAACGAATGGTACATAACCCTGGGTTAACATGTACACAATTCAGTCTTAAGTATGGCAAAAACGAAAGGACTTTCACAAATATGAGCATATCTCCATACTTCACGTAAATTCAAATCGAATGTAAATTAAGCAAAAAGGTTAAGTTTATATAGTGTTTCACCTCCTTGACTAGACTGAATGTCCATACAAAATTCTGTCTCGGTTTGGATCTAAATTCATTCTCTGCATTGCAGAATATATCGGGTCTGAATGAACATGCGCTCGCAGATCCGGAGAATGAACGGTCATGGCCCAATGAAAGGAGACCTGAACTGTGATAATCAAGCAGACTGCTGGAATTATCAGCCAATATAATTTGAATTCGGATTAAGTCAGTATCCGCAGCGAAGCGAATGCTGGCCATAGCTCATCTACTGTATGGACGACATTCTATCAGAATAACAAAACCGCATCAATTTTTAAAAAATATCAAACCCGAATCTGCCATCACAAGCTTTAAGGTTTTCAATGTACATTCTTCAAAATGTAACTGACAAAGATCGTCTCATGTCGACAGGCATAATGTGGTTGATGAATACAACAACATCGACTAAATTAGTTCAAAGAGGTATGCTTAAATTGAGCATAATGGAATGTACGTCTGTATGTTTTACAAGTTTAACAGTTGGATAACAAATAAATTAATACTTTCAACAAATTTTGTAGATTTGATGTTATCAGAGTTTGCTTTTCACCATTGTGTCATTAACTTCATTATCTCCATTGAAAGTCAATTGGGAGAGAATTTAATAAGGATCATGACACACCCTGAGAAAATACAGGATGAAATGACAATACAATCTCTGAATGACAGAGCTAACACTCTCAACTAACACAACCAATGTTCGTTTATACTCACAATGTTCTTACAGATTCCTTACAGTCAGTTTTTAAATTCTAGGTGTAGAAATATTGTTTCCTAATGTATGCCAAAAGTTTTTATGACTCCAACCACCACCCCTCAATGCCCGTCATTATGCCTTAACGTCTTATCTTAACGCCTTAATACCCGTTTCAACACCTTATCTTAATGCCTTAACGCCCATATCAACACTTAACGCCCATATCAATGCATGGAAAGGTCACACTGGAAGGTCACAGTGGAAGGGACAGTGGAAGGGTCACACTGGAAAGATCACAGTGGAAGGGTCAGACTGGAGGGGTCAGTGGAAGGTTCACACTGGAAAGGTCACACTGGAAGGCAACTGACATCATTTGAGCATGATAAGGATCAGGTAGGGGTTAACTGGAAGATAATTTGCACTCTCAGATCATTGGCAGACTCAGCACAGAATGGGTTAACCTGAAGATTGAGTGACCATTCTCGCTGTAGGAATGATTATATACACTGGTAATCTTATGTACAACAACATCAAGTGAGATTTTGAGCAATTCATTCAACGTGAAATATGAGAACAATTATAAATGTATGGACCTGGTAGACGAGGGGTTAATTGGGAGGTTAAGTAAAACTGACATAGAACTATTGACATCAGTATAGACGTACAGTGGAACCTGTGTATACCGATCACGCTTGAAACCAGATTATAGTGTCGGTTTTGACAGGGTTCGGGGTTTGTCAAGGTAAAACAAGGGTTATGTGTAACCCGGCAGCTCGCCGTTTTGGGTTTTGTCAATAACATGCAGCTTCGCATAAAGATCAAGCCCTTCAGGTTGCACATCACTGGCAATTACAATACATATTGTTATGAAAATTTGACTTCTTTGTCAGTGATGTTGAGGTTGGATTGAAAGATGAACTATATTATAAAACTTGAAATAAAGATTACCTTTTTTTCAAGCAGTAAAGTCCAGCCTAAACAGAAAACATTAACCCAGAAAACTTTGTCCAAAAGAAGTCAAAATTATCTAAACAAAAAACATTAACTTTCCAGCTTGAGTCTAACGTTGTGCTAAACATAATACGAAGCTGCGCATCAGAAAACCCCTCGGCTCTGGGCGCCAGCCATTCATAATATATTCAATTTGAAACCAAGACTTCAGGAACACCAAGCAGTCAAGTGACAAATATACAGATTATGAAAAATTTTGTAATTAGAAATGGTCTCTAAGGTTTCCATCCAATCAGAGAAACCGTTATTCATTACATAAGTCTCTTGATGCATCGATGATGTATACCAAATTTTACATCGAGCATTTGAAAGTTATCAGAGATAGAGATCATTAATGATTTCGCATAAATTAAAGATGGCCACCCATCCTTCCCACCACTCAGAGGAACTGATGTGGTTATTCATTGCAAGTCTTCTAATACATGAATGCTGTATACCAAGTTTCATATAGAACACTGAAATGGTATCAAAGATATACATCATTAAAGATTTTGCATAAATTAAATATGGCCACCAAGGTTTCCGCCCAATCAGAAACACCAGAACTGTCATTTATCTTAAGTCTATTGATGCATCGATGATGTATATCAAATTTTACATCGAGCACTTGAACGGTATCAGAGATAGAGATCATTAATGATTTTGCATAAATTAAAGATGGCCGCCCATCCTTTCCGCCACTCAGAGGAACTGATGAAGGTCTCTTGATACATAAGTCTCTTGATGCATCGATGATGTATACCAAATTTTACATCGAGCATTTGAAAGTTATCAGAGGTAGATATCATTAATGATTTCGCATATAAATAAATTAAAGATGGCCACCCATCCTTCCCACCACTCAGAGGAACTGATGTGGTTATTCATTGCAAGTCTTCTAATACATGAATGCTGTATACCAAGTTTCATATAAAACACTGAAATGGTATCAAAGATATACATCATTAAAGATTTTGCATAAATTAAAGATGGCCACCAAGGTTTCCGCCCAATCAGAACTGTCATTTATCGTAAGTCTATTGATGCATCGATGATGTATATCAAATTTTACATCGAGCACTTGAACGGTATCAGAGATATATATCATTAAAGATTTTGCATAAATTAAAGATGGCCGCCAAGGTTTCCACCGAATCAGGGAAACTGGTTTGGTCATTCCTTTGAAGTTTCTTGATGCATCGATGATCTATACTAAGTTTCACACTGAACAGTGAAATGGTACCTGAGATACACAAGATTAATGGTTTCGCATAAATTAAATATGGCCGCCAAAGTTTCCAACCAATCAGGTCCAGATTCAATAGGGTTCTGGGGCACGAGCATATGGATGAGCACTGCAAGTTTGGTGTGCCTAGGGTAAGTCGTTCTAAAGATATCTTGGTAATGAGAAAGGTATGACGGACAAACGGACAGACAGACGGACGGACGTACATGACGACGACAATACCCTTCGGCCAAATTTTGGCCGAGGGGTAAAAACTTAACCGGACATCGACACCGACACCGCCACTTTCCCCCCTCTCTCTCCCAATACCTCGCCTACTTCGTATACGGCGAGCTAAAAATGTTGAAATTTAAGTATTAGGACCATGGATAATGTTGGTATTTAGAGGTTGGTCAGTTTACCCAGGTGTCTGTATTCACAGGTTTCACTGTATTAACCAATAAAACCAGGGTCAGATTAAACCATGTATACATGAACATTTACACACATGATAAACAGTCATAGGTGTATGTGACAATGAACTGATGAAAGGTGTGTTCTATGTGGGTACAAGTGGTTATATACCTGGTTTATGAATTGATATAATGGACATAATATTACAACATTTGGCAGACATCACAACCCCAAGATCATTTGTTCATCAAACAATAACAACAGAATTTTAAAATGGTCATGATGTTCAGAACTGTACATTATAGGCCAATTCGGAAAGTGTTTTATCTCCCTTGTTCCACTAGGGGAGTGGTGGTGCAGAGAACTTCCAGTAAGTGCAAAAGGCCCTCACAATTATCTTCATTAATTAAATATTCCATTTTTCTAGAAAATTATCTTTCTATTAATGTACATGTAAACAGGCTCTTATCAGTTCATGTAGAATATATCAACAGTATAGTTTTTCAAACAAACATTCTGGGGTAGTTTAATAATATATTATTTAAAAACATTGCGGGTGTCTTTGTTAAATGTGAAGCCGAGACGACTACTTCCCGGAAGCAGCTTTTCATACCTCTAACTTCAAAGAGGGGCAGTTATTCAGGTGGGAGATCAGACACTTTCCGGAAAGGGCTTTTCATTCAGAAAATATCTTCAAATTATTCTTGGACAAAAACGACCGCATTCCCCAAGTGTGATTTATGTAATGTGTGTAAATGCTTCATCAATGAATTTTGCTAACCAAGAAGGGGGGGGGGTTGCAGGTGATCATTTCAATGAAGAAAATTTGGAATGGTAATTCCTCTAATATTTCAATCCCCCTATAAAAATTCATTCAACCCAAACCAACAAAATTCAACAGGCTGTTCAAATAAATTTGATTTGATCTCTAAAATAACTGAAATAACAAAGAAATAATGAATTATGTGCATGATTTTGGACCATTCCCTCAACGTCTTGTTCTGATAAATTTGATCACCTCTTGATTTTATGGAGGGAAATTTCACTTCCTGTGATTGAATTATTAGAGGGATTACCGTACCTTTGTGGAGAATATATTTATCCCAGATCAAATATTATGAATATGATGGACTGAGCATCTGCAGTTATACAATTTGAGAAAATAATCTGTACAGTTGTTACAAATATGAGAAATGTATCAAACAGGTCAAGAAAAGCTGATATAAAATGTGTACAGAGAACGATCCGCTGATTAGCTTATTCAGTTACATCTGTTTTATGACCAAAATATTTGTACCGGTACAACATATCTAATAATTCAATACACCTATCAAAATTCAATCACTCTCTAAAATCATTGAAATAATGAAGAAATAATGGATTAAAAGCATGATTTTGAACCATTTTGTCAACTTCCTGTTCTAATAAATTTGATCGCCCATATTTCATCGCGGGAAATTTCACTTCCTGTGATTGAATTATTAGCGGAACTAGCATAGCATTTGACGCTCATCAATATCTCAAAATGGAATATTTATCCCGCCTCATTCTGCCTTAATTATTTAATAAATAATAAATAATCTCGAAAATTTGATCACCACCGACCTGATCATCCTTCCACAATTTACTAGCTATAGTTTAAACTTAGTGTATTTTTCCTGCAACATTCGAGACCTCAAAATTGAACCTGAAAATGGAAAACTTGAAACTTGACAGGTGGTGCACTGGTACGTGGATGGACGAATGCGATGGCGTTACTCCTTGGTGTAGTGTACTGGGCCGACTGGTTTGAACGTGACATACTCAGGCTGAGGTATAACAATTGTGAAGCACTGCTATGCTTACAGATATGAATCGATCACATCACCTAACACAACGTCAACAACAAACTGGCACTCGGCATCGTTAATTCGTCATCGTGTTATCACATCACAGCGACTGGAATACTGTCACAAGATTGTTCAATCACCGTTCCGTGATGTAACTTTCTGGTTCGTTTTCTTGTGCATATCATTTTCATACGATCTGATGTCATCTATTTTCATATCTGAAAATAAATATAAAATATTGTATTTTTACAACGAAGCATCCTCTTTTAATATATGCAGCATGCTCTGTGTGACTATGACTTGAATGGTCTGTCATAACAGCGCGAGGCTGGCTTCTTGAGCTCTCTATATATTCAGATGAAAGCTGAATTTATGCGAAGAAAAAGCTGGAGGACAAACCCTTTGAAGTTCCGGTTGAAAACGGCATGGGGGTGTCATTTAATCAAAACAAACACAGATACCCTATTTCTTCTAATTATTCAGACAGCAAAACTTAACTTCAGGCTACTGTGGAGAGAAATTGTACAAACATTCTACAAATTTCACCAGCTATCTTTGCAGTTCTCAGGATAAATAACATATCCATGCCACAGTATTTAGCCTCAGTTGACATAAACATGGATTTTTTCTGCTTCTAAACCCCAAAATGCTGTTCGAAAAATTAGAAGAAATAGGGTAGGAACAACCAAATTTACTATGGGCATATTCAAGGAGTCAGGAGGTCATGCAGCTGGTCCCGGGCATTCGTCATCTGTCAAGGCATGGCTTCGTCAGATGAACCATGAGTAGGGATGGTTTCAACAACACCTTCTTAGATATACAGTTTAACTCGCAAAGTGAGATGGGGAGGGGGGATTTCTACTCCCTCCAGTCTCCCTTGTGCGGTCTATTTACCTGCATCTTCAAAATGAATTTCCTTATATTCTTACAATAATCATAGCAGTAAATTAAAAATTGTCTCTTTTTTGAGCCAGGAATTTGAACATTGACCTGATTGTGACTATATATTAACTGGTATCTGATATACATACGTATCCATTCATCTATCCAGGTGAAAGCTTGTCTGTGTCCCACTAACAGTATATCCCTGATAGACTGAAAAATACAATCACATCAATTACCCATAGCTTGAATACAATGTTACTCATTCAAATCATTAAAGATAAAACAATCATTTAACGTAATTTTGTACACAGTCAAAATATTATTTGTTCAAATATTATCATTTTAATGGGAATTAATTTTTTTATTGTCCTTAAAGAGCTAATGCACTTATCTTAAAAATATACACTTGATAACACTTGACAGCAGAGCTGTCAAATTGGTGCAAAAACTAAGTAATTGTGCCAATTATTTTTCTATGAGACTGCTTTGGAATTCCAATTTTAGTAAACTGCTCAAAAACAAGGCATCTCTAGACAATGTCTGAAGTTACGTCGTAATATTACGTAATGACATTCGAATCGACATGCCATAAGGAGCTGTTTCGAAAACTGTGTAGAGCACAGCTCTTTTTCAACATCACATCAGCTGCATTTTCTCCAGGTGCCTCTTCTACATGTATATTGTTTTTGAGAAGTTAAACTCTGACTTCCAAATCAGTCATGTAGAAAACTAATTGGCATAATTAATAATTTTTCCCACCAAGTTGACAGCTCTGGCATCAAGTGTTACTAAATATATAGAAACAAATTGAATGCATTAGCTCTGCTCTTTAAAATAAACACTTTATGCAATATAGTTATTTAAAACTAGACTAAGAGCTGAATCTGTTTATTCATGGAAAGAAGCATGACTGACACCTGGTGATAGCTGGGAATAATTAATAATTGTCTTTAAAAATTAATTAAATCAAATTCAGATTTTACAATGAACTGCAATTAGACTTTGGAAGGAGATTCTCCTGTCTGACTGGTTGCAGTATGTTCTTAGAGGAAAGTGAGTCCAGCTTGGGGGGTAATCAAAACATGATTACACCTGCCTCTTAACACAACAATAGGATTAGCACTGATTGAGCTTTCTTCTCTTATGCTGGAGTTCTGGGTAAGGTGTCAAATTCACTTAGCTTGCTTACATACACAGCTGAATAGAGTACTGTTATTGTTTAATTAAAGACAAGTTTATTCAATTCAAACATGTTTCTGAGTGTTCTGTAAATTATTGCGGTTGATAATGGCATAGTTAAGCGTCGACAGCTAGTTGTCGTTAGGTCTGGAATGCCATCTTTACTCGAGCTGTGGGACTAAGATAAACATGCATTGACATGCTTCTCTGAAAACAACTCCCATCACATCAGTCAGTATATAAGAGTTCCAACAGGTAAAATGTTCACAATTGTCAACCAGTCCTAGCTTTGGAAGTGTTCACCAGCAATAATTTAGAAGCATCATCTGAGAGATAACCTATCTCACACTGATATTTCCCATAATTCAGCTTGAATACTAACCTATAAAGATCTACTACTGAGAATTTCACCGACATCAGAAATGGATATCCAAACCCAGACCAGAGACGATTTGGAGAAGGCCGAGTTCTGTTTCAAACAGGCCTGTGAACAAATCGTCTTCCTCAACAAGAAATTGGCCGAGCTTCAGGATCGCTACACCTGGGCACAGAAAGAGAACCGGAAAGCCTTCCGCTACAGCATTCGACTGAAGATAGCGGCAGCCGAGGGAGTGCGGAATGCCTATTATGAGTATGCGTGTTTGAAGGCCGACCAGGTGACAGAGTTGAGATTCCAGGTATATGGTAATCCCCTAGGTCCTGAAGCTCAGGATATGGAGGTAGCAGAGGATGAAGAAGACGACGACTAAATCTTCCGATCACCACATTTTAAATTCCCAACGGCTCTTTTCAGAGCCAACCATTTCCTCCAGAAAGGGGAGCTTTCTCTTCAAAGCACATCATTTCCTTTTGCTTCAGGCATCCATGTTCCAAATTTTGGACATGCCATATCCAATTTCGTTTATTCGTTTTTACGTAATTGCATTTTCAGTTCAATCTTTGTTTCAGTCGGCCTGCAGGGGCCTCACCCTTTGAACTCACTCAAGGTTATATCCCTTATCATAAGATTTCTGAAACCATATCAGTTTTTGCTCAATTAATTGCAATAAAAGGTTAATAATAATTGCAATAAATTATTAGTTAAAAATTTCACCTGCAGTGCTCTCCGACTAATCCAGTCTTAAGTGGGTATCTCTAGATGACTTGTCAGGCATCTCATCTTCAACAGCTAATTTTCCATACAGAGAAATAGGTTTTCATGATTTTTCTTTTTTTATGAAAGAAAAATTGTTTTCAAAGTTTCGAAACCTGTTAGGGATGCTGGAACCATAATTGTTTCAAGTGCTATCCTTAATGGGAAAGGGCTACAACCCTGGGTGCACCAATTTCATCTAGGTATTCATCCCTGCTTTATGTACTTGTGTCGATGGAACTTGAAACTTAGGTTACTATAGGGTTGAGGAATGCTTTGTGTAGGTTTATATAGGCAGAGACTCCTGGTCTTTAAGTATAGGATCTCATCCCTGTGATAGCGGCTGCAGAATATATGATGTTTTGGTCACAAACCACTAAAAAATAGCCATACTTAATATGTAGTAAATTGCCTGTGCATTTCTCAACAAAACTATATTCCCTAATATTCGCTGTCACAAATGACCCACCAGGCCAGGTAGCCGGACTTTTCCACTCAAACATATAAAAAATTCTGCATAGAGTCGACACCATTTTTTTCAAGCTATGGCTGCCAGAAATTAGGTCACAGACAATGAAACTGGCCCCGAGTTTTACACTTTCAAAATTTTAAAATGTTGTTTGGATATTTTGCAGAGATGAATATAAAAGGAACAGCTTTGAAATATATCACGAATCATTTCCCGCCCAGTCAGGTATAATGACCAATCCAATTTTACTGCCATGGAATTCAAGTTCCCTATTATAGTCTTTGGTCCAAAACAATCAACGGTGGTATGTGATCTCATGGGGTGAAGCAATGCTTAGCGTATAGTAGAAGGTAGAGAGTGGTGTTTCTGATGAAGGGTTGGGCTCTAGTCTGCATCCGTAGTAGCCAGAATACATTGGCCACCGCATCTCTGCTCATAAAACATTATGTGACAGTTGTGCAGTAAGATTGGCATCTTTGCATTTTGTCTTGCATGTGTAGGAACTGTGTATTGCATACATGTGTATATCCAGCGGTGAAAGCTGATTGATGAGTGCCAGTATCATCTAGCTAGTCTAATCTAATTTATTTCTATTAAAGTTAATTTGCTTCTGCTGTCTTCGATCAGGGTATAGATAGCCATATCTAGGATGGAAAACAAGATCATTAAATTACAGGCTGACATCCTGTCAACATCGTACAAGTAGGCCTACTTTCATCTATTCACTGTGTATATTTAGGTACAATTCTGTCAATCAGCCTGTTACCATGGTGACAAACTAACCTAAATGAACAGTTTACCTGGCAGAGTAACACACTTACCTTATGAGCAAAAGATTCTACCTTCCCCTGAAGACCCCAGACATCAAATTTTACCCGCGTTGATTTATACGAACACATGATAGGTTTAACGTCTTCCTGCAGAAATAGAAAGAAACCGATTTGTATTTGATAACAAAGCTAATTTAACGTTAAATCATCTCACCAAATTACAGTTCATTATGCTCCAAATATCAAAGTGTAATTCTGCAAGAATAATTTAATACCACAGCCTATTTACGGGAAATCAATCCCAATAAATTTAAAAATTATTTATGATTTAGGACAAACTGAATAAATGATGATCTGTTTGTTCCTCTTCCTATAAAGTTTGCCACCCACATATTTCCAGGAAGAGAAAGGGAAAAGCCAGATTCCCGATATAATTGTGGTTATAGTTCTTGACAAAGATTTCCTCGGTTACAGCTGCAGGTGTAAAAACATGTGACTCCCACCATAAATTTGTGCTTCGTACATTCTCTCTCCTGCCTATACTTACAACACGGGAAGATTTTTAAATGGAGTAAATATGATAAATATGCATAAAACTATCTCGCTATTCCAAGAACAGACAATAATGCTCATGAAATGATACAGCTTCATAAATCCTAACGCCCAAAATCTCCCAGCTGTAGGTATAGGCAGGAGAGAAACTATGAACCACAACTTATGCTGGGAGTCACACGTCAAAGATCATGCAGCATTAGGAATTAGGAGATGCACCTCCCATGATTAAATTTAGCATGATTTAAGCTCAAATTGCTTTTTTAAACCCGGAATTCATTATAAGTACATTTGGTTAACATGGTTAATGCTGAATTCCCCGGAAGTGAAGTTTGTTACTCTGTATGCTTTGAAGTACAAATATACTAAAATACCCAATACATGTAACTGCTCATAAACTGAACATACCCTCCATCCCTTATGTAATGGACCTCTTCCTGTTTTTATAGACTTGAACTTTGAGCAGTCCTATAAAGGAAGTAAAAACATACATGTATATGCAGTATTATAATTTACATGTACTTTACAATTATAGGCTAACATATAATTTACAGGAAATTCATATAGCAAGGTCTAAATAGTTCAATTATACCTTTCAACTCAATTACATGAAAACATAAAACTTAAGACTGAAGGGTATTTTCTTTTGCCAAGATTTCATAGAGTAGACCATTTTGTACATTTGTAACTGCTTATTGGAAGACTATTTTTTAGAATTGGATTCCAAAGTGCGTTTTGAAGTGACAAATTATTAGAGTTCTTATGCATGTTTAAAAATATCCACGAACCCCTGTCCTACATCAGAATGTAATAACATAAAAAATCAAATAAATGTGTACAACTTTGTCAGTTTTTCCATATTTAGTATATACATGGATATGTATGTACATGTATTTCATTTTAGTATTATCAGAAGTAAATTAACTGGAAGTCTGTACATATGATCTCTTATCCAACGCTGATTGGTTGATGGTTATCGGAAGCAATAGTCCTGTTTAACCGCACAAAGGAGTTTTGGAACATGGGAAATTTTGGACACTGAGATTTCATCTCCAATTACCATATCAAACAAGTGGAATATTTGAAACCAGCTTCCGGCATCCGAAAGCTCCAACTTTGTTCCCTGCACATGAGAAAATTTATCAGATTTTCATACACCAGTGTCAAAATATTCCCACGAAGTAGGCTCTCATTTGCAAATTGTCCGGTAATGAGTAAGTGAGTGAGTCAGTCAGTCAGTCAGGCCATCTGAATCCTTTCGTCGGCAAAATAAGGAGAACCGTTGACATTAGAACCTTGATTTTTGGCATGAAGCTGCATTATGGAACAATTACCAGCAAGTTCTGAGCTGCAGTGCTCACGAAACCTGTTCGACAACTCGCCAATGGCGACTAAAAAACAGCTCATGGCGAGTGAAAGTTTCAGTTACTCGCCAAACTGTCGATCAACAAAAGAGAGTAAATCGCCATTTGGCAAGTGAAAATTTGGTGTTTTAAATCTTTAATATCCAAAGTAAGGTTGAGTTTAGCTCATAAGGGAGCAAAATCTGATCCGGGCGAAGTTGTACTGAAAATCCAGACAGAATGTCGACGATCTTCGGACATACACTGTGTCAGCAGGGGGAAGCCCAGTCTATTTATAGAGCGCACGTGACCTGACCTAAATTCATACACTGGACTACTGATGAGTGCGCACATATGACTCAACAGCTTACAGCAATAATAAATGAACGACTGTGAATGACTGTTGGCGTGAATTTTGACGTCAAGCTCTTCCACTGAAAATCACCGTGAAAAGAAACTGAAACGCCTTCAATATATTATAATCAGCAACATACCCCGTCAACTTCAGCACGGTCATAATTTCTTGGATGGTGTACTATTTACCACGTGCGCGGAGAGGGAACAGTAATGGCAGCCACAGCGGGAAATTTTCTTTGAAGCGGTTGCCGAAGTTTTCTAAGAAAAGTAGATGATTTACACATCAGCATCATCACATAGAGCCACAGAGCCTGTAGTCATTAGGATGCTGTTCTCTTGGGCAATATTGTGACTCGTCCACTGATCGCCAACCATTCTTCCCATTCACTCTATACTCTTCGAGCAGTGATCGCTGATGCGGAAAAACGTGATGGTTTGTCAGGCTACAGAAAATCACCACAGCATATTTATACATTTCTTGTTGGGCTGTATAATAATGTTGTTTGAACACTGTCTGTCAATTTACATGTATTACATGAAAATGTTGGCCTGGATTGGCGAGTGAAAAAAGATTGAGGTCGCCAATGTGGCGAGTAAATTTTTAACCTTGCTCGCCAAATGGCAGCCAACTGGAAATTTGTTTTGTGACCACTGAGCTGCCTTACTTTTGATGAAAATTTGACCTACTTAGGTGACCTATAACATTAGGCTTGGACCCCCAAGTCATCTTCCTCACCCTACTTCGTAGGTCCTGTGACCTACATGTACTCATGTACAGAAAGTGGTGCTCAAAAACTCCCCGGTGTGCTGAACATTAGATGATACATTTAAACAATATCCCCATTCACTAACCTCTTCTTCTTTAAAATGTTTTTCTGGTATTGGGTCATAGGCTATGTCTACAAAATCTACTTCTCTTGTATTCATTTCTTCTTCTGATAAACTTAGAGACTGTGGAATAGAAAAAAACCATATACAATTTAATTTACAATTACAAGTGATACATACAACAAGGGCACTAAAGAATGATACCCGGTAGTCAAAATTAGGGTTACGGTAATTCCCCTAATAATTCGACCACCAGAAGTGCAGCAAAAATAGCTTATATCTGGAAATATTCTTGATGGCACCAACTACAAAGTGTCACATTTTGTCATTATTTGACTTTTCTTCAATACGAATGAAGAATGGGAAGGTTACTTTTTCTCAATCTCTGAATAACAAGGTCGAAAAGTGAATTTCTTGTGATTGAATTTTTTGGGGAATTACTGTAAATTTATTCCCAGACAGAAACCTAAGTGACAATCGTCAAACTATCTGCATGCAGGCTCAATGAAAATGGATACGGCGGCTTATTATTTGTCAATACAATTGCCAATATTTTGGTACTGAGAAGCATCAATCTGGAAGAAAATGAAGGGGGTGTAATTAGCATGAACAGACAGACAGATGTAAATCCATGTGCCCACTTTGTACTGGTAAGGGGGGATATAAATTTTAGTGATCAGACTACACATTCTTCAGAAGCACTGGCCATCAGAGAAATACGTTGAATAAAACATCACAACTACATATTTATACAGACATGTCACAGCTGGTGTCTTCAAAGTATAAAATGCTGAATGTGAATCGATGTATTAAAATTCCCCACACAAGCCAGACATGACGATCACAATGCCAATAAAATGTTAGAGTGTAGATTCATGTAACATATTGGATATCCAGTCAAGTTCTGTTGTCATTTCAACAGCTTTCATGACCTGGATAGAAAAGCTAAGTGTGTTTTTGTTTGCAAACTGCACAGCTATATAAATGTTAAACCAGTTGAGTTTGTATCATCAATTTGAAATAAATTTTTAATGGTAAAAGTGGACCGGTATTGGATCGATGAGATCCGGCCTTGCGATGAGGGAATGACAGATAAGCAATCAAGTGTTCTTCTCCTAGATTAGATTGTTACGGCGAGTAAACAGCAGTATTAATCTCTATGAATCCCCACCCCGCTTTCCCCACCGACATCTTCCCTGATGATATCCCCACCCGACATTTTCCCCACTGACACTTTCCCCACCATCATCTTCCCTGACGACATCCCCACCTGGCATTTTCCCCACCGACACTTTCCCTATCGACGTCTTCCCCGACGATATCCCCACCCAACATTTTCTCCACTGACATCTTCCCTAACAACATCCACACCTGACACTTTTCCCACCGACATCTTCCCTGATGACATCCCCACCTGACGTTTTCCCCACCGACACTTTCCCCACCGACATCTTCCCCAACAACATCCCCACCCAACATTTTTCTCCTACCCGACACTTTCCCCACCAATATCTTCCCCGACGACATCCCCACCCGACATTTACCTTGCTGACACTTTCCCCACCGACATCTTCCCTGACGACATCCCCACCTGACAATTTCCCCACCGACATCTTCCCTTACGACATCCCCACACGACATTTTCCCCACTGACCCTTTCCCCACCGACATCTTCCCTGGCGACATCCCCACCTGACATTTTCCCCACCGGCATCTTCCCCAACGACATCCCCACCAAAACTTTCCCCACCGACATCATCCCTGACGACATCCTTTTCCCAACCGACACTTTCCCCACTGATATCTTCCCTGACGACATCCCCACCTGACACTAATCCCCACCGACATCTTCCCTGACAACATCCCCACCCGACATTTTCCCCACCGACACTTTCCTCACTGACATCCCCACCTGACATTTTCCCCACCGACATCTTCCCTGACGACATCCCCACCTGACATTTTCCCCACTGACAGTTTTCCCACCGACATCTTCCCTGATGACATCCCACCTGACATTTTCCCCACCGACATCTTCCCTGACGACATCCCCACCTGATATTTTTCCCACTGACAGTTTTCCCACCGACATCTCCCCTGATGACATCCCACCTGACATTTTCCCAACCGACACTTTCTCCACCGACATCTTCCCTGACGACATCCCCACCCTGACATTGATAGACCAACATCATTCATCAGTTCTTAAAGGATGTTCATGGAATATGGGAACAAAATCATTATAAATGAGTAATTCATACATGTATATTGCGTAAAATCATACATGTACACTGTTGTATGAAAAATTAACTCAGAAATATTAACAAAAATGTCCAGAATACATTATCTGGTAAAGACAATAGGTGAGGAATATTCTGCTCTTCCCAAATTTACTTAAGTTTAGGAATAAGTGAACGTGACAAACTGAAAGATCTCCCAAGGAAGGCCTAGAAGTAAATATTGAGCAACATAGAGCCATGTCTACAGACTGAGGTTCATATATAAAATCCAATAATTCGTAGCTCGATGGGAAAAGAACCAGCTTGAACAGATAATTCAGCGAAGTATAGCATTTATGGGTTATTGATCATTTATGGGTTATTGATTATGGATTATTTATCGTTTATAGGTTATTGATCGTTTATGGGTTATCGATCGTTTATGGGTTATTGATTGCTTTGGAAGAAACAGTTACTTTGATCTTTCTCAACATTATCACAAATAAAAAAATAATCTGTGAGATTTATTTCATCTCAATTCCAAGTTTATCAGCAAACGATGTAAGAATAAAGATTGGTTTGCCTCTGGGTCTGTGAAACACTCGACAATTCAGCTTTCCATCTCGCAAAATTGAAAGTCAGAAGACAGAAAGCTCGACATCTCTCCCATCTGCCAGTTTCATATCTTGCAAAATTGAAAGTAGAAAGATGGAAAGCTCTATGTACATCGCTCTCGTATTGCAGCTTTCCAAAATGATTTTATGACATATAGGAATACGAGAGTGATACGTCGTTGAAATTATCCCCATTTCTCAAATTTGCAAGAGATGCATGTCTTCTTGAAATGAACCGTCTCCTGAAAACCCCTGTGTATTGTACCAGACCTGAAAATAAAACTGAATGCAGTAAAATGCAAATGCTGGTATTGAGAGAAACGGGACAAATTTTAACTAGTATTCCTGTGTCTTGAATTCATTCTGGAAAGCTGGAATGTAGAGCTTTCCATCTTTCTATTTTCAATTTTGCGAGATGGAAAGCTCGAATACGGGAGCGACATAGAGCTTTTCATATTTCTACTTTCGATTATGCGAGATGGAAAGCTCAAATATGGGAGCGATATAGAGCTTTCCATCTTTCTACCTTTGATTTTGCGAGCCTGGAAGCTGGAATATGTCAGCGATGTAGAGCTAATTTCCATCTGTATATTACTTCAGTTTTGTGTGAGATGGAATTAGCTGGAATACGGGAGAGATGTCGAGCTAATTCCATCTTCCTACTTTCAATTTGCGAGATGAAAAGCCAATTGTCACAGACCACAGACCCCTCCGGAATTACTGAAATATTGCCAATTTAACTTACATGTAACTTGGAGAATGTCATTTTAACTTGGCAGTAAACAGCTCATACAGGTCAAGGCAAATCAGCTTCTATATATAAGATAGGAATACCATATCTCTATCATGCTAACTTAATTAGGCATTAAAGGCATACAAAGAGCAAGGACGACATTTGATCTTAGAGTATCGGCTTTGATCACGTTGATGGTATTATAATTTTCTTTGATGCTTCGGAGTACAAAGGCTTAATTTGTGAGAAAATATGCCCGCAAGACCATAGGGTCTCATTGAAGTGGAATGATGAGAGAGTTTGATGAGGGTGTGGTTATAATCTCTGACGATAAACCAGGTGGAGACCATCATCTGACTCCCTCTACAGCACTTTATTGACTTTGTTCCAAGGCAGAAGCAGGGAGTAACAGGTATATAACATGCATTACTGAGAGCTGATGTTTGTGCCAATAAACACGGACATTGATTAATCCTATCAAAACACAGGATGGGTAGGAGATAAATCTACACAAAATCAATTAATCTTCTAATTACTGCAGGCGCGGTGGAGCGACTCGAAGATTGGGAAGTCAGACGGGGTGAGACAGGGAGGTTCCATCTGGAATTTTTTTGGAATTTCAGATGTGATGTAATGCACTTTGGCTCTTCTGAGAAGCTTCTGAAAGGGACATTTCTCAATTAAATTTTCTCCACATTGCTTCAAAAAATATTTGTCAATAATATTCCTTAACTATATACTCTCAACCAATACTTGGGACTTTCAGATGAAGGTACATGCACTCCCCTTGGAAAATTTTGGAATTTCAGACAATCCTCTACATATCTGACTCATTTCAAGGTATGTCTTCAGTCACAATTATTGGGATGACACTCCCCCCTCCCCCACCGTCGCTATATGGCTGAAATATTGCTGAACACGATGTTAACTCCCCCCCCCCCGCCTGGGATAGCAGATTGGCAATGAAATTCTCAAGTGCTCACGCAGAAATAGAAATCAGTCTCACCTAGTCAGAAACAAAATTCTGTTATCAGGAAGACAAATATAATTAATCTATTTCCTCAAAACACCAATAAAGTTGATTTTTTTTTTTATTCTAAGAGAGATGAAAAAATAGCCCATTGGGCTTCCATACCCCTCGGCTATCAGTTATTGTTTACACCAAGCAATCCTGCATTGGAGCCCCGTGGGGCTTCCGCGGATTGACCTGGGATGTCGTTGTGCACACAGCAGGTCATGGTAAGAATATGCCTCAGCTCCTTAGAGAGCTTGTCGTAAGAGGCTACTAACTGAGGCATCCGTGGGGTGCGAAAAGGAATAGGATCCAATGTCGTGATATGACTGAAATATAGTTGAAAGCGACGTTAAATCATATTCACTCACTCACTCACTCATGCATTGTATAATATCATCAGTGTATTTTTAGAACTAGATTAACAAAAATGTGATCTAGTAGGGTTGGCTGTAGTTCGCTTTTGCCAAGGCCTGAGGTTCTGGTAGAGCATGATCGACCGAATTCTTAGCTCTAAATATGCTCTTCTAAAAAGCTTATAATCAAATAAAGTAATTTTATCTTGGAAATATCGATCAAGGTCAGTCATCTTCAAACAATTTCAAGTCAATTCTAATTTAATTGCATAAGGAACAAGAATTAGGAGATCTTAGACTTAACATATAGAATTTGACCTTTTAAAAATAGGTCAAGGTCAGTGATATTCTTCAATAGATTTCAGGTCCAGCCATAAGTGGTATAAATTTGGTCAGTCATCTTCAGCACACCTTTGGAGCATCACCAGATGTACACATAGTATTGATTTGGAAAGCCTAGCTTTATTTCTCAATTTCATATCATAATAAACGGTACATAAATAGGTCAAGGTCAGTCAACTGGGATAGGCTTCTAGTCAATCACGAGTTGCACACATAATATGAATTTGGAGACCTAGCTTTAATCCTTCAAAATATATAGCAAATACTAAAATTTGACCTTGATAAAATAGGTCAAGGTCAGTCATCTTCAGTACACCTATCAACCTTTGCCAGATTGACACATAGTATTAAATTGGAAAGCCTAGATATATTTCATGTTAGACCCTAATAAACAGCATATGACCTCGAAAAAATAGGTCAAGGTCAGTTAACTGGGATAGGCTTCTAGTCAATCACCAGTTGCATAACTAATATGAATTTAGAGACCCTAGCTTCAATCCTTCAAAAAATTTAGAAATACTAAAATTTGACCTTGATAAAATAGGTCAAGGTCAGTCATCTTCAGTACACCTCTGGAGTTTCGCCAGATGTATACATAGTATAAATGTGGAAAGCCTAGCTTTATTTCTTCATGTTATATCATAATAAACAGTATATGATCGTTAAAAATATGTCAAGGTCAGTCAACTGGGATAGGCTTCTAGTCAATCACAATATGAATTTGGAGACCCTAGCTTTCATCCTTAAAAAAATATAGCAAATACTAAAATTTGACCTTGATAAAATAGGTCAAGGTCAGTCATCTTCAGTACACCTCTGGACCTTTGCCAGATGTATACATAGTATCAATTTGGAAAGCCTAGATATATTTCTTCATGTTACACCATAATAAACAGAATATGACCTTGAAAAAATAGGTCAAGGTCAGTCAACTGGGATAGGCTTCTAGTCAATCACCAGTTGCATAAGTAATATGAATTTGGAGACCCTAGCTCCAATCCTTCAAAAATATAGCAAATACTGTAATTTGACCTTGATAAAATAGGTCAAGGTCAGTCATCTTCAGTACACCTCTGGACCTTCGCCAGATATATACATAGTATTAATTTGGAAAGCCTAGCTTTATTTCTTCATTTGATATTATAACATGAATTGCAGGCAAGCACCTAAAAGGTGCGTGGACCCCTCAGCCTGTTTTGTTTTAGTCAAGTAGGATCAGGGCTGCATCTAGAGCCAATTTAGTTTCGGAAAGCATATGGGTGCCCAAAACTCAAATGAAACAAAAAACGAAAGTGTTGTTGTTCTTCAATTTGAAAGGATTTCTGAAGGAATACTCCTAGAAAAAGCTTCCGGGAGCCTCAATATCGATCTGATTGCATAACTGGGTATTGAATTTCAATTAATAAACCTCTGTTTTGTGATTGATCACAGGCTCTTTGCGCCAAAATTCAGTTAAAAAAATTGGACCCTCAATAATGAATTACGAAAAGGAACGGGGAGTTTAGGATCGGAACCTGCAAAAAATCCTTGGATACCGTATATAACAGACTTTGGTTTCACGGCATGCAAGAAAGTGTAGCACTATCAGTGGCAATTTATGCATTGCACAAGTGTGATAACAAGTAAACACACTTATTGACACAGGTCCACCCTTATCATTATTTTTTTTTTGGGGGGGGGGATAAGCTCCAGGTATGCAAATTACCTCCAAATTGCTCAGAGTCAGGCTAAAAATGGGCTTTCCTAATCACTCGTTCTAAATAATTTCCAAGGTACAGTAACATGTTTGGTGACAAAAATTGAAGCATTATGTTGTACCAGTTAAATGTGTGGACACAAATACGGTTCATGCAAAAGTTTTAGGATAAATCATATGATGTAGAATAGAATGATTTAATAGCAAAATTAAAGAAATATGTCCTTCATTGAATGAGAATCTTGAATGGACCAGGCTTTCTTGTATCAGGGAACCTTTAAATTTCACACTGAAACATGCAATGAAGGGTTCCCGATGGGCAAAAGCTAAGCCATCAATAAATAATAATAAAAAAAAATTAAAAATTATGAAATCATCACAGCCATCTGAAAATCTAATCATTTCATCAGTCACCATTCAGGAAGCTCTCACCAAAGTTTTGTCAGGCCCGACTTGATAGATCTGCAGATATTCAGCGGACAAGAGCATGTTGATGGGCATAGATAACAGTGCAAAAGCTGAGCCATCAATAAATAATAAAAAAATTAAAAATCATGAAATCATCATAGCCATCTGTAAATCTAATCATTTCATCAGTCAACATTCAGGAAGCTCTCACCAAAGTTTGGTCAGGCTCGACTTCATAGATCTGCAGATATTCAGCGGACAAGAACATGTTGACGGACGGACGGACGGACGGACGGACGGACGCTAGGACGGACGGACGGACGTACGTACATGGCAACGACAAGACCCCACAGCCCTATGGGCTGAGGGGTAATAAACAGTATATGACCTATAAAAAATAGGTCAAGGTCAGTCAACTGGGTAGGCTTCTAGTCAATCACCAGTTGCATAAGTAATATGAATTTGGAGACCCTAGCTCCAATCCTTAAAAAAATATAGCAAATACTATAATTTGACCTTGATAAAATAGGTCAAGGTCAGTCCTTTTTAATAGGCTTCTGACCCTTCACCAGATACATTTGTGGTATGAATTCAAAATGCCTGGCTATAATTCTTCTTGAGATATCGTGTTCACAAGAAAGATGGACAGACAGACAGACAGACGGACAGACGACGCTGACAACGACAATACCCTTCGGGCAAAATTTTCCCGAGGGGTAACAATTACCATAAAATCTCTTTACATGTATATGTCATTGTAGTGGTGTATACCACTATTACTAATTCCATAATTAGCTCAGACAAACAATGAGCTGAAGGGAGTTGTAACAGTTGTTATTCCTGAGCCACTGTGATGTACATGTAGACCTTCATGTAGGTGAGGAATCTGTCTGACATGTCTGATGGGAGATACCAAACACTAACACAGCCATGTAGACTAATTAGGTAGGAAAGCCCAGCAGTGATGGACCAATACATGGTACTGACAGCTCTTGTTGATAGTATAATGGGACCCTGTGTTAAGCCCAGTTTACACCATAGGTTCATTAACAGGCTTGGTGAGAGTAACATCATCTGACCAGCTAAGCCCCCATACATTAATCTTACAGCTTGTTAAAACCTCTCTTTAGCTAAAAGCTTACACTATCAGACTGGATGAAGATTGTGAGTGTGGCATCCAAAGTAGATTGATTCACATGGCTGAGGGACAGTATTTCACATAGGAGTTTTCAGCCTGACAAGTACATGTATATGTCCCACTGAAGGCAGCTCTCCAAAAAGTAGGACATTTCCAAAAAAAAAGTAGGACGAAATCTTATTATGATCGTTTTTATCCTGAATGTCGAGCCATATGCAGGTGAAACTTCATTTGTCATGACATGATGTTTTATATGCTGTGGACACTTGGCTTTCTTACCCACTCCTTTTCTGTAGGGTTGTCAGTTACACTGTGAGGCCATACAGCATATCAATACTCTTGGTTGTAAAATATGTTTCTACCAAAAAATGCAAAGAAAATTCCCCAAATTACCCTTTTATTTTTGACAGATGAAATCCTTGAAAAGTAGGACAAATTCTGAAAAAGCAGGAAAAGTAAAAAAATTCTGAAAAAGTAAGACAAATTCTGAAAAAGTACGGAAAGTAGGACAAGTTGAAGGCCTGTGTACAGAAGTAAATTCTGCAATAGGATAATTGTTCAGAGCACATCCATGGAAAACCAAAATTATTAAACATTTTTCTTCATCCATTAATTCGTGTTCATACTCAGTAGGATTACCCTATTACTGTCTCTCTCACATTACGATGGGATTACATTTCCAGCAATATATCAGAGCCAGTTCTTCTCAAAGGAGTGAAATTCCTCACAGTATCTATATGAATTATTGTGCATTTTTATTCTGAAATTTGAAAGAAATCTGTTCCTGAATCAGAGGAAATCTAGGCAGCATTGGGTCGCATGGCGACAAACTATCGTGATATCCTATTCATTCACTTGCTATTCATTTAGTTCATTTTCTCAATGACATCAATGTATATCAAGAATTTAGAATAAGAACAAGAATGTGGGAGTACATTACATACTTACATTATCTGAACTCCCATTGTTATTTTCGTATCGGGTTTCAATGTGGATGGAAAATCGTGGAACAAAAGAACACTGAAAAGAAAATAAAATGAAACAGGGTAGCATTAAATATCTATGCGCTTTGCCATCAGAAGATAGTTTGTGTCAGGGAAAATGATCTGTCTGAAGGAGAAGACATTTTCCTGAAGGGGAAGTTATCTGTCTGAAGGAAAAGTTTAATGAAGTTATCTGCCTGAAGGAGAAGCTAAAACCTGAAGGGGAAGTTATCTACTTTAAGGGGAAGTTATTTGCCTGAAGGGGAAAGTTATCTACCTGAAGGGGAAGTTATCTGCCTAAAGGGGAAAGTTATCTACCTGAAGGGGAAGTCATCTGCCTGCAGAAGGGGAAAGTTTTCTACCTGAAGGGGAATTTATCTGCCTGAAGGGGTAGTTATTTGCCTGAATGGGAAATTTCCTTATTTGTAGGGGAAATTTAACTGGCACTATGGGAAAATTACTTATCTGTAGGAAATTGAGTTATCTTTATGAGGGGAAAAGTTATCTATCAGTCTGTCAGAAGGGGAAATCTATCTGTCTGATGGGGAAAGCTACCTGTCTGTATGAGAATGTTATCTGTCTGTAGGGGAAGTTATCTGTCTGACAGGGAATTAAGTTATCTGTCTGAAGGGGAAAGTTATCTGTTGGAAAGGGAAAGCTACCTGTCTGTAAGTGAAACTTGCTTGTTCATAGGGGAAAAAATATTTGTTTTATGGGAAATTGACAATAATATAAAAGGAGAGTTAACCCCTCCTTTCCGATTTAATTCTTAGACAGTGTATTTGTGGTTCGGGATTTTCCTCTCCTGCGGACATGTATGTCTACAGTACGGAATTGCCATACCAGCCCTGTACACATAATGAGGTCCTTCTTTCATGGAATAGTAGAATGATTTGATGTATATTTACCAAATCTACATCCGTTATCAATAGTTAAAATATTCCCCATGCTGTAGGCATAGGCAGAAGAGAACAAGAACAAACCACAAATTTATTCTGGGAGTCACATGCCAATGCACCATCATTGCACTGGGGTGAACCTTTGTCTAAGAACTACAGTGGGAAAGGTCAATTGTCTGTGGGGAAAGTTAGTAATTTATATGGGGAAACTGTTTGGCATAGAGTTATTTGTCGGTCACAAAACAGGTCAGTTTCATTCCTAAAAATAACAGCATATAATTACTGTAAACATCTAATAAAACTTCTCAAATATATGGCATGCAGAAATAAATATTGCATTGCTCTAATCAAGTTCATTTTAGACCACATGATGACTGGTTGAAAGTGACAGTTCTACTTTGATATGTGCTATTTTTATTTATTGCTATTTAATGTTCAATATATATTTACTCGTCAGTGCAATAGA
Source organism: Hanleya hanleyi (assembly GCA_036873755.1). Lineage (NCBI taxonomy): Eukaryota > Metazoa > Mollusca > Polyplacophora > Lepidopleurida > Hanleyidae > Hanleya > Hanleya hanleyi. The sequence goes on along the minus strand of JAVTVY010014269.1, from coordinate 10,190 downwards.
TTTATAGAAGAATGCAACGAATAGTATTTTTAACTGGCAAGTGTTGACAACGATCGACTCTCATATTGTATATTATGTACCCGTCATGTACAGATCAGAAAACATGATACCTGGATCAAAACCACACCAAAGACAAATATTGCGATCGAAAGTTTATAATCGAGAATTAATATGACATTCTGTTTGTTCAGTGAAGCTAAAGTCAATTTTCACAGGTTAAAGTGTGAACATACCTGTCGTTAATAAATGATCGAGACAGCTGTTGTTGACAAGTCACTACTGATCACTCAGACATTCACATATGCTATTCTATTATTTCCAAACGTTTTAATAGCACTCAATTTACATAAGATATATATCAGTGACAGGCAGATATTTTTGTAACGGAAATAGAATTTTTATTGTTTAGTTTTTTTATCATTCTGAGGTCATATGAATATTTCAATAGCACTCAATTTAAAATACGATATATCATGACGGGCAGATATTTTTCGATAATGTAACTGGACTTTTGTGGTGATTGATAATTCTGAGGCCACAATGATTACTATGGTGACAAAATGTAGTCTATACTTGCTAAACGAAACAGAGAACTAGAGTGGGTTAGTAATGTTTTCAAGACCAACATACGGTAATTCCCCTAATAATTCGATCACAGGAAGTTCACTTTTCAACTCTGTTCTTCAAACACGGAGAGAAAGTAACATTCCCATTCTTCATCCCAATTGAAGAAAAGTCATATAATAAAAAAAATGTGATAGTTTCTAGCTGGCGCCATCAAGAATATTTCCAGATATAAGCCATTTTTGCTGCACTTCCGGTGATCAAATTATTAGGGGAATTACCGTACTCAGTTTCAGTAAATCTTCTAATAATTCGACCACCTTATTAAAATTTAATCATTCCCAATTTTGTGGACAAGATTCACTCAGTCGTTCTTGAATTTGATCACCCAGTAGAATTATTATCTGCCTGCTTTTGGACAAATTTGTCAACTTCCTGTTTGAATAAAGGAGATGGTACATTAAGGCAACATTTTGGCCTATACATGGTGCATTTAAAATAAAAAAATACGAAAGATCCTGAAGGATCTTGGCACCCACCATTGTCCGATAATTGTAAGCTAATGACAAGAGGATCTTTTTGTCCATTGTTACTAAGAACAAACGATTGATTTGTAATTTTGTTTACAGAATTTCGAATCTGAGCAAAAAAGATCAAAAAAGGGACAATGGAAAACACCAAGATATCATCTTTCTAAGTTTAAGGAGTTTCAAGATTTCTAGAAACTGTACTTATATCGGTTTTTATAGTACAAGAGAAAAGAGCAAAGTTAGTCTGAAATTGAGGACCCTTCGTCTTCGTTTTGTAGTATTTTGTTTTGTTTTGGGTACTGGAAGAGAAGACAAATTTCTTTGACCCTTTGGCATGAGCTATGAATCCTACTTAAGATTTTATAATTAGGAACGAATGCTAATTCTGTTCTGTTTACTGGGCTAGTTTGACATATCTCTTTTAAGGTACCATGCTCGAAAATTGTAAGATGGTACAATACTTAATACTGAAGGGATCCGCACAGTAATGTTGAAACTTCGATTGTGTCTGAATCCTGATTATCTCCCTTGGATCGAAACACGAAGCAGTCTACAGTTGTCGAGTTGTAATGTTGTGTCACAAGAGTGACGTCCCTTCATGTAGCTGACCTGTCGGCACTGGACTAAAGAAAACTGATTTAAAATTTGAAGAAATGCATTTTAATTCAGAATTATTTGAACATCTTGATATGGAAGGTGAAGGTATGGATATTCTCTATAGTCAATATATAGAATATGTCCCACCGTTTCATCCGCCGACTCGTGCGATGCAATGTCACAACACGGGAATACCGTATTAATTTGAAGCGTAACTTGGATTTTTGAATCGGACCAAAAAAGGTATGTTGCACAACTAGGCCCCATGTGGGACCTGTGTACCAAATTTCAGAAAGATCCATGAAGTAGTTCCTGAGAATTCACGATAACAATGTTTCAAGGGGAAATTCAAGATGGCCACCTGGCGGCCATATTGGATTTTCGAATCTGACCAAAAAAGGTATCTTGCGCTGGACCACAAGGGGAACCTGTGTATCAAATTTGAGCAAGATCCATGCAATACTTCTTGAGAAATCACGATAACAAAGTTTCATGGGGAAATCCAAGATGGGCGCCTGGTGGCCATATTGGATTTTCGAATCGGACCGAAAAGGATATTTTGCACAACTAGACCCCAAGGGGAACCTATGTACCAAATTTGAGAAAGATCCATGCAATATTTCCTGAGAAATCACGATAACAAAGTTGCATCGGGAGATCCAAGATGGCCGCCTGGTGGCCATATTGGATTTTCGAAACGGAAAGAAAAAGGTATCTTGAACAACTAGACCACAAGGGGAACCTGTGTACAATTTGACAAAGATCCATGCAGTTGTTCCTGAGAAATCACAATAACAAAGTTTCATGGGGAAATTCACGATGGCCGCATGATGGACATATTGGATTTTGAAATCGGATCAGAAAGGTATCTTGCACAAGTGGACCACAAGGGGAACCTGTGTACCAAATTTGACAAAGATCAATGCAGTACTTCCTGAGAAATCACGATAAAGTTTCATGGGGAAATTTAAGATGGCCGCCTGGTGGCCATATTGGATTTTCGATTAGTACCGGAAAAGGTATCTTGCACAACTAGACCCCAAGGGGAACCTGTGTACGGAATTTGAGAAAGATCAATGCAGTAGTTCCTGAGAAATCGCGATAACAAGGTTTCATGGGGAAATCCAAGATGGCCGCCTTGTGACCATGTTGGATTTTCGAATCGGACCAGAAAAGGTATCTTGCACAATCAGGCCCCAAGGGGAACCTGTGTACCGAATTTGAGAAAGAACAATGCAGTAGTTCCTGAGAAATCGCGATAACAAGGTTTCATGGGGGAAATCCAAGATGGTCGTCTTGTGGCCATATTGGATTTTCGAATCGGACCAGAAAAGGTATCTTGCACAATCAGGCCCCAAGGGGAACCTGTGTACCGAATTTGAGGAAGAACAATGCAGTAGTTCCTGAGAAATCGCAATAACAAAGTTTCATGGGGGAAATCCAAGATGGTTGCGTGGTGGCCATATTGGATTTTCAAATCGGACCAGGAAAGGTATCTTGCACAACTAGACCCCAAGGGGAACCTGTGTACCGAATTTGAGAAAGATCCATGCAGTAGTTCCTGAGAAATCGCGATAACACGGTTTCATGGAGAAATCCAAGATGGCCGTCTTGTGGCCATATTGGATTTTCTAATCGGACCAGAAAAGGTATCTTGCACAACTAGACCCCAAGGGGAACCTGTGTACCGAATTTGAGAAAGATCCATGCAGTAGTTCCTGAGAAATCGCGATAACAAGGTTTCATGGAGAAATCAAAGATGGCCGTCTTGTGGCCATATTGGATTTTCTAATCGGACCAGAAAAGGTATCTTGCACAACTGGACCCCAAGGGGAACCTGTGTACCAAATTTGAGAAAGATCCATGCAGTAGTTCCTGAGAAATCGCGATAACAAGGTTTCATGGGAAAATCCAAGATGGCCGCCTTGTGGCCATATTGGATTTTCGAATCGGACAAGAAAAGGTAATTGCACAACTAGACCCCAAGGGGAACCTGTGTACAAAATTTGAGAAAGATCCATGCAGTAGTTCCTGAGAAATCGCGATAACAAGAATTGTTTACGGACGGACGACGGACAGACGGACGACGGACGGACGGACCACGGACGAAAAGCGATTTGAACAGCCATCCATCTGGTGATGGTGGGCTAAAAATGTCCCAAAAAGAATCTTTTTGTAATACATGTATAATGGCAAGTGAAAATATATGTACACAATGTGAAAGATCTAGCTTGATTGTGTTATGATTATAGTTATGACATGAAATTAAAATCCGCAATATTTGCTATTTGATGACAAACAAGAGCCCAAGGGGCTTCAATATACGCCTGTATATGTGGAATTACATTGGTCCAAATTTCAAGGTTGCTTAATAGCCTTGATTCCAATTGGTAGCTAGCAATCCAGAAAGGTCTGCAATTTTGTGCTTCTGAGAATGTAACATATATCACATCTAAAATTGAATGATAAACTAAAATGAGCTTAACTCTTGGAAACTAGTTGACCGTGGAGCAAGAACCGAGAGGTCACATATCCAACACTGAAATCAACAATAGTCAAACACAAGAAAATAGTAGTTTTCCTGCAAACGGATTTCTTTCAGACGAGAGAATTTTTCATGAAGGAAGAAGAAAGTGATGAAGTAAACTATTGTTCTTGAGTTGATAAACAGGTATGAAGTTCATAAGGATCCCTCTCCCCGTTAAATTAGTAAATGTATGGTTTTTATTTCACAACAGTTCAACTTAATGTAGCTGTTTCAAACATGGGAGACAACACCACAGGACAAATGCTGTATACATTAGGGGAGAGACCTCTGAATATTCAAACCTAACACATATAGTCAGCTAAACTTGCTTCAGTTTTGGGGGACTGTGACCTTGACCTTTGATAAATTGATGTATGGCCTTGACCTTGACCTTTGATAAATTGATGTATGGCTCCTCTTCACCATGCGAGTAAGGTATTTGATATCACCCCATACCTTGAAACTAGAGATATCGCATGGACAACAAATGTTAATGGATGAAACATCGCATTACATGACCTCATCTTCGACAGGCATATGAAAATGTGATTCAATGATTTGCTGATTTTGAAGTCAGTGACCTTGACCTTTGACCTAAATTTTGGTACACGACACATCGTCTTCTGTCAATGTATCAGTGGGCACAAAAATTCATGATTTTTATGAATTTCATGATTTTGGGGGTCACAGTGACCTTGACGTTCGGCCTTGACCTACATTTTGGTGCATGACACATCATGTCCCCCTAATGTATCTGACAAAAAAAAAAAAAAAAATTCCGAAGATTTCTTGATTCTGGGGTCAGTGACCTTGACTATTGACCTTGACCTAAATTTTGGTACATGACAAACCATCTCCCCATAATTTCTCAATGAACACAAAAAATCATGATTTTTAACAATTTCACGATTTTTGGGTCACAGTGACCTTTGACCGTTGACCTACATTTTGGTATGTGACACATCGTGTCCCCCTAATGTATCTACTGACACAAAAAAAATTTAGTTTTAATTATTTCCTGATTTTTGGGTCACAGTGACCTTTGACCTTGACCTATATTTTGGTATGCGACACTTCATTTCTCCCTACTGAATCCACTTAGGGAAAAATTAGGAATTTTTAATGATTTCCTGATTTTTCGGTCTCTCTGACCTTTGACCTCTGACCTCGACCTACATTTGGTATGCAACACATCATTCCCCCTAGGGCATTCACTCACCAAAAATTAGAACTGTAGATAGAAAACTGTCAATGATCAATGATTTCCTGATTTTAGGCAAGTGACCTTTGACCTCTGACATCGACCTCAATTTTGGTACGCGACACATCGTCTCCACGTAGCGTATCCACTCACAAAAAATTGCAACTGTCGATAGAAAAAGTTCACAGATATAGACCGGACACGAACACTTCAGTGATTTCCTGTTTTTTAGGCCAGTGACCTTTGACCTCTTACCTTGACCTTCATTTTGGTACGCGACACACCGTCTCACCGTAGGGTGTCCACTCACCAAAAATTAGAACTGTAGATAGAAAACTGTCCCAGATATAGACCGGACACGGGGGACGCCCCGACGGACGGACGGACACACGGTACGACGGACACACGGACGGAAACCGCCATCACATAATACGTCCGCCTTTTGGCGGGCGTATAAAAAAGGATCAAAATTGGGTCATTCAAACACACATTTAGACATGAATGACCCCTTGGACCAAAACGCCATTTAACCTGGTGATGTGAGGTGCCATTATATCTCCACTGGATCCTTCGTGTCTAAATGTGTTTGATTCACTCCATTTAGACCACTTTTCCATGAAGTAGCACATGCCGTGGATTTCAATTACATCTCAAAACTATTATCATAATGTAATCGAGCTGGAACATTCACATACTGTGTTCCATGTATTTTCTCTTGACGTTACATTAAAACACAATTATTTCTAGGACATTTTATTTTTTCAAATTCAACCACACCGTGTATATAGGCCAAATTGCCGCCTTATCGTACCATCTCCTTTCACTTACTGTGATCCCGATTGATGTATTACCGAATTTACTGTAATCATGTTGATGAAGCAGGTTAATTATTATATTAATAACTATTTATGCATAGCAATCAATTTCAACGCACAATTAAGCAGGTAGTGCTACAGTATATGTCAAACTATATGTTTACCAATTACTCATTAAATTTTCTATTCCATTCATGTATGAATGACTGAACACACCTGAGCAGGATGATCAAATGTGGAATTATTCTGTACGAATGTTAATTATTTCCGCACACTTAACAATAAAAAAAAAAATCTTATACCCGAGATAATATCTGATTATTGGTTGTAAATCATAATGATTAAACAGGTAGCAATAATATTTTTCTGATGGGTATTGAATGATAATTTATATTATATGTTGATTTGGATATGTTATATATAGTGCAGCCAGGTGTATCGGACTGATTAGCAGACAGCTCAGGTGCAGATAATAATTAATGAATAATGATAAAGGTTAGTAAAATTAATCGTCTGCATACCTTATTGGTATTTTAGTGCAGAGGGAATGGTTCTTAATTAAGGAATCAAGTCCCGAGACAGGAGCCCGGGGGGGTCAGCCTAGCTGAAAAGCTAACCAATTTTGATGTGTATCACTGTGCTCCATATGTATCCCTATTCAGGGAAATGGACGTCTGCCGGGCACACCCTGGTGGGTGTGGTCAGGAGGGATCTGAGAAGGGTACCCAAAAATTGAGCTAGATCAGCTCATCAGCTAACCACTTGAAACTAATGCCAAAATGTTCAGCAGAACCCCATGTATCATGAATGACTATTGCCAGACATTTTCTGTGGTGGGGTGTGTTCGCCAGACGAAAATAACTGGTACCGTACCCCAAAATTGAGCTAGATCAGCTCAGGAGCTAACCTAATGAAACCTTTTGCAAAATGTTCAGCATAATCTCAGGTATCATGAATGACCACTGCCAGACATTTTCAGTGGTGGGGTACTCCCGCCAGACGTCCCCAAATGACCCCACCCCGAAAATTGAGCTAGATCAGCCCAGGGGCTAACCTAATGAAACCTTTTGCAAAATGTTCAGCATAATCTCAGGTATCATGAATGACCACTGCCAGACATTTTCAGTGGTGGGGTACTCCCGCCAGACGTCCCCAAATGACCCCACCCCCAAAATTGAGCTAGATTAGCTCAGGAGCTAACCTAATGAAACCTTTTGCAAAATGTTCAGCATAATCTCAGGTATCATGAATGACCACTGCCAGACATTTTCAGTGGTGGGGTAATCCCGCCAGACGTCCCCAAATGATCCCACCCCCAAAATTGAGCTAGATCAGCTCAGGAGCTAACCTAATGAAACCTTTTGCAAAATGTTCAGCATAATCTCAGGTATCATGAATGACCACTGCCAGACATTTTCAGTGGTGGGGTACCGCGCCAGACGTTCCCAAATGACCCCCCCCCCTGAAATTGAGGTAGATCAGCTCATGGGCTAACCCAATGAAACCCATCGCAAAATGTTCAGCATAACCCCATGTATCATAAATACCCACTGCCAGACATTTTCAGTGGTGGGGTACCCCCGCCAGACGTCCCCAAATGAGACCCCCCCCCTTTTGCTAGACCGTTACAGTGCACTGATGAAATGTTCAGTACAGCTTGAAATTTGTGTGCACTACAAAGTCAGATCTCTTTCCTTTGTGGATTAGGTGCACTAGTGAGTGTACATGTATATCAATTGAAAAGAGATAAGAATTCAATAACATTCAACAAAGCCGACAGAAAATAAACAGACTGCACATCTGTTCATTTATTTCTCATCATTTATATAATCCACCTCTTTCTTTTGATCTGAATCAAAGTCTTCATTCCAGGGTTCATCTTCCGAATCATCAACAGTTCAAAAACAGAGTTCACCTCTGTCGTTCTCGTCTACATGTCATCCACCTCATCCTCTTGATCTGAATCGGAGTCTTCACTCCAGGGTTGATCATCCGAATCACTCACTTCGTCAAGAGATTCTGCTTCCAAGCCAGACTCGCTATCAATGATAATTGTCTCATCACTGTCACTGTTTACCTCTGTGTTGTTACAATTTGTGAACAAACTGTCAGGTATTGCAGACCCCTGGAACCAGGTTGGCTGCAGGAGGCGGTCATTTACACACCACCCATAATCGGTTGGTGACAAACCATCCCCAGGAGATGCGGTTGTAGCAAGGGTCCACAATACCGTGACATAGTGAGTTCGGCGAATCTTCATCTCTAGTGTCCTGCGAGTAGGTGGCAGCAATGCACAGTCGATACGTTTGATGTTTGCTAGCGGATTCTCCTGAAGGACAATTCAATGTATGATTAGAGCTAAGCATTATAAATTAATGGTGATAATATTCACCCAAGTACTCTCTTAATAGAGGTCATCCATTATTATCCATCCTCAAAAGTGTACAGAGAGTACATTTGATGGGGTGGGGTGCTCTTGTATACATTCAGTGGGAGGGAGGGGTTCTGCAAAGAGTACTCTGTGTAAGTTTTTGGAAAACCTTGATAATAATGGGTCACCCCTTATTACCTGATCAACTTTGCCAGTCATTTGCATCAGTTTGTTGTATCGTGCTTCATCGACGTCTCGAGCCTTGCTTTGTGCGTACATGCAGCACACTAAATCTGATGCAACATCGAGGTCAACACTACCATGTACGTCTCCCATACTGATGAAGAGGTTGACGAAGCGTCCAGTCTTGTCCTTCTCTACAATGTCAAGGGCTTTTACTTTGCCTTTTCTGAAAAATCAAGTCAGTACAAATTCCAAGTTAAATCATTCAACCACTGCTCCATTAAATGTATTTTTGTAACAACGATGTCTCACAGGATGCCAGTCTGCCATCGCTTCATCAAGAAGAGATATCTGCAGTATTAAATTCCCAGCACAATCCTGCTCATTGCCAGTCTTTTTAAGATTAAAACAGATATGTTATTGTGGAACCCCAATTTCTTGTGCCTACCTGTAAAAGGCCGATGTGAAATCACACCCGGTGAAGGCATGGTATCCAGGCAGTGCTCTTGAAAGTCCGGGTTTGCGCTGTTCAAGAATGTCAGCAATGTTCGTCACATTGATGTACCTCCTGCTGTTTCCCATCCCACAGTCCATAACGATGTTAACCATGGATCCTCCGTATGATGCAAGCAACGTCTTCCCTCCAAAGATATTCCAGTAATGATCTTTTCCCCATTTTTTAAGGAGAAATTTGGCCAGTTCATTCTTGAAGACTCCATTGGTGAGAAGTTTCTGTCCGCTCTGTCACACCACTGCATGCTGGATTCGTCAGCAAGTATATCAAGGACCCCTTGCCACTTCAACGAATTTGCTACATGGACCCAATATCCAGATCGCCAACCAACAATGATGTGGTGAGGGAGACAATGGTTCGTACTATGAATGACTTGATTTTTCAGAAAAGGCAAAGTAAAAGCCCTTGACATTGTAGAGAAGGACAAGACTGGACGCTTCGTCAACCTCTTCATCAGTATGGGAGACGTACATGGTAGTGTTGACCTCGATGTTGCATCAGATTTAGTGTGCTGCATGTACGCACAAAGCAAGGCTCGAGACGTCGATGAAGCACGATACAACAAACTGATGCAAATGACTGGCAAAGTTGATCAGGTAATAAGGGGTGACCCATTATTATCAAGGTTTTCCAAAAACTTACACAGAGTACTCTTTGCAGAACCCCTCCCTCCCACTGAATGTATACAAGAGCACCCCCACCCCATCAAATGTACTCTCTGTACACTTTTGAGGATGGATAATAATGGATGACCTCTATTAAGAGAGTACTTCGGTGAATATTATCACCATTAATTTATAATGCTTAGCTCTAATCATACATTGAATTGTCTTTCAGGAGAATCCGCTAGCAAACATCAAACGTATCGACTGTGCATTGCTGCCACCT
>JAVTVY010014268.1:0-65368 GCA_036873755.1 Hanleya hanleyi | reverse complement strand
TTATACGTTCAACCACATGAAACTCCGTGCATGGTAAAACGACACCAACATGACCGAAACAATGGGATGTGAATGTCTGAGAACAGGGAGTAATTTTCTTATTAATATTAAGTTAAATTCTGCAGACTTTTCCAAATAAACCATGTGGTTATGCTTAAAACTGAATGTCCAAGTCGTTAATAACGCGTGTCGATTTGGGAAGCTTCGCTGTTATGCACTTATTTTGATGGCATATTACTATTTTCGCTCATAAAATAGCCTATCAACAGTCAGAAACAATCATAGAAGTTATCAAAAATGAAATACGTAATACTGTTGTGTGGGTCAAAATTATTCCCGACCGAGTATACGTTCAACTGTTTTTCGGTTCAACGTATTTCCCGCCCTCGTTATTGTTTTTCCCGCGGTGGTCGTCAAAAGAACCACTTTTTGGTTCAACGTTCAACTGGACTATGGTTCAACTGGCCATCGGTTATCGTCCTTCGTTTTATGAAGCGCCACCTGCTGGATTGCAGTGTGAGGAGGAGAACGTGTGGTGTTGTTGGCAGCTTAACAATGAACATTACTCATCCCGTTACATCTGTTTTCTGGTAAGTAATATGGACAAACAATTGTTTGAACTGCGCTTCAACACTGAATACGTTACGCACAGAAATCTCGTCCCCGTTGCTTTCGCTTTGTTTTGAAATCGAAGCTGTGTCGAAAACTGGGCTATGCTTCATTGTTCATTCTCCGTTCATTTATTCATTGCGTGAAAGAATTTTGCTGTCTGTTGTCTGTTTTAATATGTCATTGATATAATTTACTGTTACCAATTGGCTGTATTTTGCAATTTCCAATCACTTATTACATTTAGCATGTCGTTTTTCCATACCAGTTGTGGATGAGTGCAATCTAAGGCCCTTACAGGCTATATAATTTCCTATGTATTTCCAAAAAAAAGAATTAATTAAACTGTCACTATATCTGCATAGGTCAACAGCTATATACATATGGATACCAGTAATTATCAGCCGCGTTGTCCACAAAAATACTTGCAATACGCTTTGTGGATTGTTAAACTCTAAGGTCCTTGCAAACTAATATGCATTAATCTCCTATTCCAAAAAAAAAAAATACATTAAGACATTATATAGTATTGTTCACTGGACATATTCCTATGCATGTTATAATCCTATAATAATTCAAAACATCTATTAACATTCAGTCACCCCTCAATTTTGCCGGAAATTCTAATCAGTCCAATGAATTTATAATAGTTACATAATGTCGTAAGACTATATCAAATGTTGGCAACATTTTGTGTCCAATGGGGTAATATCATATGTCAACATTGTGTAACTGTTTATCCAGTGATCAAGTGAGAAGTGTGAGAAGTCCAGCTGCCCTAGTGCCTGATCGATGAAGAAGTCATTTTGATGTTTATGAAATACACCATGATGGAAGTAGTAAGTGAATACATTACAAGGACACAATCAAAAGAAATTTGAGAAGTCATTGATAAGACTTGATAAATGATACATCATAGCTGTACCATGTATTACCCCATAACCCCCCCCCAGCATGCCCACTACATAACCCCCCCCATGCCCACTACACACACATCCAGTTAGGGGGGAGGGGGGCGGGGTCAAGAGGCAAATGGATGAGATTTACAAACATGCAACATAGGGTGGTAGCTACCAAATTAGTATACTATAATATCCATGTTAGTAATTATGATTTTTTTTTCCAATCCAGATAAGGGGGCATGGTGGTAAAGTGTGTGTGTGGGGGAGGAGGGGGGGGGGGTGGTGAAAATATATACTATTTTTATGTGGCAAGACCATGTGGGATTGATTTCATGAGATATTCCCGAGGCAGGGTGGTGGCATGAGAAATTGCCAGGGGTTGCGAGGGGCCGAGTGAGTGAGTGCTTGTCATGAAAATCGGGATATTTCCCCCAACCTTTATGAATAAATTAGTTATATTAGATCTTACTCCATTTAATATTTTCTCCTACAGAAAGTGTAACAGGAGAAGGTCAGAAAGAAGCCATTTGTTTGAGTCTGACTGTTGGAGGAAGATGAAGGAGGCGACAGTGTATATGGCTCCCACAGAGTGAACATCATCATCTTGTAATGGATTTTATCGCGATTGAAGATGTAAGGAATAATCTGTCATTTTCAATGCTAATAATCAGATATATGATGCTCATAGACCATACTAAAACCAGCAACAAGAATGAATAATTTTGCCACTCTGTTGATGAGTGGGGTGGGGGGGGTGGGGGGGTCATCAAGGTTTCATCTGCAGATGGCTCAATTATGTACAGTTGATGAGTTCAGATTTTATAGAATGGTACTTACAAATGTAAGCTTATATTGACAGGATAGTGAAGACAAATTATATTGCACAATTCTTTATTTGTTTAATAGGACCAACTGCTTGCAAGAAAGATCAGAGACACGTCACAGTGCGGATCATTACATTACAGGTTTTCGGATGATACATTACAGGGTTTCGGATGATGGTGGAAGTGTGTGCATTATTTCATAACTTGGACTATGTGAAATAATTGGTCTCTGACATGCCTGCATCACAAGATAATGGCTACCGGTATCATTGGATGTGACAGAAAAGATGAAATGGTAATGTGATACAACAAATATTCAGGCTAAAGCTGTGGTACCATATTACATATAGAAGAGGAACAAACCGGAACTGTGTTGAATCTTCACCATTCCTGAACACCCTTACAAAAAAATCAACCACAATGGCCGGCATACTACTGGTGATAGAAAAGTGACACCATCGTATGCAAACAAAGTCTCATTACTGTGATAGAATGATGAACAATGTGCATATACCTGTAGCCCTCTCATCTGTTGAAGCAGATGCCCAACACAACACTCTGCAGCTACATGTAGATGAGAAGGTGTTGTTTACTATGAATTAACTGTGATATTGAATACAAGAAAACAATGCAACACTCGATATATCACAAATCATCGATACATGACGAATAATTGACTTCAGATACAAAAGTCAATGTTTGAAGTCTGACCACCTTTACATGTACTCTGTACAGGAAGGTGGATATAAATTTTTATTTACCATATTATGACTCGGTATGTCCCAGATCATTAATACATTGTGTAATATAATTTGACTCGGGTACATAAGTCACTGTGTGAATTCTGACCACTTATACTCTTTGTAGGAAGGTCTTACACACTTCAACTGTGTGTTTAGGTCCCATAACTAAACTTTGATAAAATGCAATTAGCTAGCTCACTCAAATGTTTCTGATGATATTGCAATACATGTACTCTGAATACTCTGTGTATTAAAGAAGGTTGGACACACATAAACTATGTATGTAGGTCCTATAACTAAACTGTGATAATGTGCAATTAACTGGCTCTCTCAAATATCCCTGATCAGTGATAGGTTGGACACACATAACCTATGTATGTATGTCCCATTACTAAACTGTGATAAAATGCAATTAAATAATTCTCTCAATTATCCCAGATCAGTGATGTTAAATACATGTACTCGGAATACATAGGTCGCTGTGTGAAGTCCGATCACCTATACTCTGTGTAGGAAGGTTGGACACACATAATGTATATAGGTCCCAACTAATATGTGATAAAATGCAATTAGCTAGCTCACTCAAATCATTGATATTACATGTACTCAGAATACATAGGTCGCTGTGTGAAGTCCGATCACCTATACTATGTGTAGGAAGGTTGGACACACATAAACTAGGTATGTAGGTCCCATAACTAATCTGTGATAAAATGCAATTAACTAGCTCACTCAAATCAGTGATATAACATGTACTCCGAATACATAGGTCGCTGTGTGAAGTCCGATCACCTATACTATGTGTAGGAAGGTTGGACACACATAAACTATGTATGTAGGTCCCATAACTAATCTGATAAAATGCAGTTAACTATCTCGCTCAAATATTCCAGATCAGTGATATTACAATACATGTACTCGGAATACATAGGTCGCTGTGTGAAGTCCGATCACCTGTACTCTGTGTAGGAAGGTTGGACACACATAAACTATGCATGTAGGTCCATAATTCTCTCAATTATCCCAGATCAGTGATGTTAAATACATGTACTCGGAATACATAGGTCGCTGTTTGAAGTCCGATCACCTATACTCTGTGTAGGAAGGTTGGACACACATAAACTATGTATATAGGTCCCAACTAATATGTGATAAAATGCAATTAACTAGCTCACTCAAATCATTGATATTACATGTACTCAGAATACATAGGTCGCTGTGTGAAGTCCGATCACCTATACTATGTGTAGGAAGGTTGGACACACATAAACTATGTATGTAGGTCCCATAACTAATCTGTGATAAAATGCAATTAACTAGCTCACTCAAATCAGTGATATAACATGTACTCAGAATACATAGGTCGCTGTTTGAAGTCCGATCACCTATACTATGTGTAGGAAGGTTGGACACACATAAACTATGTATGTAGGTCCCATAACTAATCTGTGATAAAATGCAATTAACTAGCTCACTCAAATCAGTGATATAACATGTACTCAGAATACATAGGTCGCTGTGTGAAGTCCGATCACCTATACTATGTGTAGGAAGGTTGGACACACATAAACTATGTATGTAGGTCCCAAAACTAAACTGTGATAAAATGCAATTAACTTGCTCACTCAAATATTTCAGATCAGTGATATTAACAGACAATTATGCCATATGTATACAGTAATATTTCATCATACAGCAGTAAGCTAAAAAAAGTTAATAATAATCATGATAATCATTTTGCATCTTGAAGTTTTCATTCCTTAGATGAGGAGTGTTATGAGTCTAACATCAGTTGAAAAGGAGGCATCAAACTTATTGTAGGTGGTACCATCTTGGATGTTACTAAACCTCCCCAGACTCCCTTTCCCATTATTGTAACCCCTGTTACTTGTGGTTTCTGTGATTCATGAATTGGTAGAATTCAATGTTTACATTTTAGCTTTTCATATCTTTAGTTGTTCATTTGATTGCAAATAGTCTAGTGTTTAATTAGAGCATTCATAAAGTTAGACCGCGGTTCACAGTTCCTTATTCGTCATCCAGCGACTCATAGCCGCACCCCAAGCAGCGCCCCCATTGGCGTCAGATTTGGGATACAAATATGCAAAGATATCGATTCCACATGAACTCTTGTATATAGATGAAGCTAGGTATTCGTACTGTTAGAAATCAGATCTGTTATTAGATTATATCCGAATATGATTTAAATATATGAATTTTATTTCAATTAGTGTGTATTTGTTGATGTATGTTCTGAAATATCCTTCACTTTCTTACAGGTTGATATACTTTTCACTGATGACTGCAAGAAATAACACTGGGATGTAACTTGGTTGCTCATATGGTTCCGATGTATTTGCAAGAATTTAACTAAATCTGTACAATTTGCACCACAACAATCCGGTGCAGATTTCATTTAAATCTGCATCTGGATGAACGTTAAACCTTGATGTGGTTGTACGTTTAACCTTGATGTGGTTGTACGTTGAACCTATTTCTGAGAAAACATTGAACCTGAATCTGGTTATACGTTGAACCAGTAATTGGTTATAGGTAACACCAAATTTTGGTTCAGGGTTTTCCATGGTTAAACGTTGAACCAGAAACTGGTTCAACGTTTACCTTTCAGTTCAACGTTACACCTTTTCGTGGTTGAACGTTTAACCTCATTTCAGTTCAACGTTGAACTTTGCTTGGTGCTACGTTGAACCAGTTTATGGTTGCAACCGAGTTACATCCACTTTATGGTTGAACGTTTACTCAGCGTTTTTACAGTGTATGGTTTCCGGAACACGGCCAATAACTGTCAGAAACTATCTATCTAATACAGTACAGCGCGTCTCCTATAATAATATACTTCCATCTCCCATGAATATCACATGTGGAAAACCGCAAGGTTCAATTCTGGGTCCCCTTCGCTTTTTGCTTTACATTACTGACATAAATAATGTTACAAATCTCTTTCGCATCATCCTCTTTGCTAACGTCACCAGTGTTATATATTCATTTGTAAATCTTGACCATGTCATTAGAATCATGTCACAAGAACTATATGAACTCCACATATGGTTTTCGGAAAACCGACTATCTTTGAACGTGAACAAAACCAAACTTATGATTATCAAGCCTAACAAACAATGTTTGCAGCAGCCACCACAATTATTTATAGCCGATGAATAGATTGAAGCCGTCGGTAGTTTCAAGTTCTTCGGTGTAGTTGTCGTTGTAGTTGTTAAATTGGACAAACCATATTGACTATATTTGTAAAAAAGTAGATAGAAATACAGGAGGGATTAACCATATAAAAAACTCAGTAAACAAAAAAACACTTCTTATTCTGTACTACTCCATGATCTTCCGTATCTATCGTACTGTAACATCCTCTGGGGGAACACTTATACTACTCATTTGAACCCTTCAGTATTGCTTATTGCAGTATCATCACTTTCTAGAATAAACGCGACCATACTCAAACACTATTTTCAGATCTAAAAATCCTGCCAGTTATAAGCCTGAAATTCTACAGCTGGTTCATAAGTTCCTATACCATTTTGAGTTTATTCCTGCTCAGTTTCATAATCACTTGACAAAGTTGTCTGAAGTCCATCGTTACCCTTCAAGAAATCGCGAGATAAACTTATACAGACCCTTTTATGTATCCAATTTGTCCTATTATACAGCCAGTCACGGGACCACGGGAATGGAACAGGCTCCCCTCAAAACTTAAAAACATAACATCCTCGTCATTGTTTAAATAAATCTCAAAACTTTTTTACTTGAAAATTAATATATTTTCACTACTTTGCATTTGTTAATTATTCCTTTGCTTATTGTATATTTCACTATCGCCAGTTGTCTTTTAGTATTGTGACCAGAGCTATTTCTTATGGGATAGAACAAGCCCATCGGGCATTATTCCCGCCATAATGAAACATTATAATTAAGATATGTACTTATTATTTTTTCTTGTAATTGGTGAATAAAATTTCATTCATCCCCCTCCCCAGGCCTGGTAGGGTCGAGCAATATATCTGCAATCAGAACCGCATTTGGAAAACGTAAGCACTGCTATTCTTTACCAAGATCAAAAGAACCGTTCCGATGTTTCTGAAACTAAACAGCTTTATTATTATAGAACTGGAGAAAATAATTCATGGAAATAGAGATTAGAGGCTATTAAACGTGTAGCAATCACCCCCCCCCCCCCCCACGCAGTGATTGAGTGACACAAGTGTGAATGCCTAAATCGATACATATTTGGAATAATATCTGTGTCTGGATCCGATACCAATAGGTCCGAGTAGCCGTCACTTGGCCAGACACGCTCAGAACGCATCCTGTCCAATTCTGTGCCAAAATAAGTCATCACGACTCCCTTCAGTGTACCATTTTCCAGATACTCCAGCCTTTTGAGGCATTTTCCAGATACTCCAGCCTTTTGAGGCAGTCATTTGTTCCATCAAATTGTCCGTCTTAACGTACAGTCGGCATGTTCTTTCCTGTCGATGGAAGTTTACGATGGTACAGAGAGTGTGCTCCAGACATTCCCTGGCATAGTTCGAAGGGGATCGTGCCCTTATCGTATTGGCAGGATCGGCCATTATGTTGAAATCTCCGTCGCCATTCAATGTCCGGATTCGAACAAATTGAGAGCTCCTTTTCTCGCCTCCTTGCAAGTGTCTTTCATTTCTCACCTCTTGTTCAAAACCAATAAACCGCGTGGAACTTTCAGAACTGCCACCAACTGAGGTTACAGGTAGGGTAGCAGAAGTCGGATAATCATTATTCTTCACTCCATGGGTCGATATTACCGATGATGTAATATGTGGGTCTGCTTCCTTGTTTTCAGCTTTGTATTGACAGGCGTACTGCAGCTTAGCTGTACACTCATGTTTTTCCCAGGCTCCTGCACCGCCTTCTGGTGGATACCAGAACGCACAGTCTCGCGTCTTTGTAAAAATCACCAGCATACGGACAAAGTTTTGGGCGGTCAATCCCAACCAATTTGTAAACGTGATGGGTGTTCCGTCTGTCCAATGCCACTCTCCACTGGTAAATCTTAATCCAATCCAGAAACCAGGCCATTTTTTATACGATCTGAAGAACTGGTTGAGCTCTTCACTGGGAATTATCACTAATCCACCTCCGTTGACGGTGCAGGCTTTCGGAGCATCTTCCCATGTAAGCTGGGTAGAGTGGAAAGAATAGCACGTGTTTCCATGAACAGTCATAGGAGTTCCCCTAAAATCAGGGCACCTGTTTGCGGAGCTGTCACCCTCGGACAGCGAAAGAGTACCTACGAGGATAAGAACGCTGAAATAGACACCAGCAAATGTCGTTCTCAAGGAAAAGCTTTTCTGAGAGGAAGGTCTTTGGACTACGAGGATTTCGCTCACATACATTTGAGCAATGCAACATACACCCCTGGTTCCAGAAATACCACCGGTACCAGACATCAAGAAAATGAAGCCCGATAATTTTCGTTTGAAGCAATGCCTTGTATATTTTCTATATTAGAATTTAGTTTCCTGAAGAGAGTACCGCATTAGCAGTTTACACCGTTTGTTGTCATAGCTACTAGCTGTAGATTTATTGATGTGTGCTTTGTAATATATATATGCATTATATATTATATTGGGGGCATTGTTGTTAAGAGTCATTTGTATTCCAGCAGCCAAGTAATGCGATGCGTGTGGTCGTAAAATTCCTATCTAGAAGACAAGATACATACTTTTCAAACGTTGTATACCGTTTCTGAACAATAAAAAACCCCAAAACCGGTATAGGGTTGAACAAAAAGGACTTTTTTTTGACATCCATATACTTCAATAGGGAAGTACTTATCCCTAACCTGATCAAGGGTGAACCGACTACTAACATTATTTCGTTTTAGGAGACAGTTTCACTGGGTACATGAAGCCTGTTATATACTTTTGGAGAGATCGGTTGAATAGTGACTTCAGAGAAAGCTACACAAATTAAATCTTTGTCAAGCGAATTCGCGCATCTTAGGAAGTACCTTCGCTAGCAAATGTATGATCGATTCACTGGCTTGTTCCGCCAAACCGCTGCGAGTTTTGACTCGTTTGAATTCATCTCCGGCCGAAGTCCTTAGATATCATTTTGCCACTGAATTGGTTTTGAAATGAGCTGCGCAAACTCTTTTGCCAGAACCGCCCGTTTTTTCGATATGATGCAATTTAAAATATGAAATTGATTTCAGACAGTAAATCAAATGCATTACGTTAAAAACTTGTTTTAGAATTTTGATTTAAATATGTTACTATGAGATAATATGTATGTGTTGTTCACAGAAAACTGACACTACCGCCCACTTATATGTGTAAGTTCAATCATATTATGACCATAACGATCATCTAAAACTTTGCTTTGAGATGGTGTGCTTTTCATCGTTTATAGCATTTTCCTATTTCGTGAAAGGCAATACATTGTCACTGAAAACATACCGGAGATCCCAAGGGCTATTGTTAATTTTGACCATTAACAGTACTTTGACGTCACACTCCGCTCTTCTGTTAGATGAGGCTCACCATCGGCAATACACGACAATCCTTATGTATTTAACATGCAATCATCTCAAAGTTTGAGAAGAAAGACAAATCAAAAAGTGGTACCTCAATTTAGTTTGATCACCGATTACATCCATTTCAATAACTATGAAATATATCCTTGGGGTTGTGCTGCAGAAGAGAACAATGTGAGAAAATTTGGCTGCCTTTATGTTTGGAAACATAGGCGAAAAGTTATTCTCTCAGGAGCGAGTGAGCGAATATGATTTAACGTCGCTTTCAACACCATTTCAGTCATATCACGACGTTTGATTCCTATTTCTTTTCACACCCGGAAACCGCATGGGTAGCGTCCTGTTCCTTCTTACACCCGGGATTAGGGAGCACTACCTCTCTATAATGGAGGTTAAAATGGTCGTATTTGCTTAATAATTTGGCCTCTTTTCCGCCTCAAAACTTCAGACTAAACATAAGACTATAAAAAGGTATAAAATATGAATTATTACATTCATGTGCACGCCTGCACTCGTAACCCCAGTTGTGTGAAAACGATAATAAAGCGATAAACTCGAACATTTCAACATTACAGCTCAAAGTTAGAGGTCACAGGTCGTCCCTAATGTATTCCAGACTCAAACAGTCATGTGTTCAATAATATTAGAACTGAGTCTGAACTTGATATCCGCGTCTTTCCGAACAACCTCATAACCGACCTTTAATAGATAGAGGAATTCCATATATTCCCAATTCAGTTTTTTATCCAGAACGAGGCAACGGTTGTGAACGACGCGGTGCAAGGTTTAATGTATACCGAGAGAGGGGCCTACAAGTGAATAAAAAATGCGATACCTAAGACGAGTCGTGTCCTCCTGCAAGAGTTGTGTGATCCTAGAAAATGTACAGCACCGAGCTACAAACTCATTTCTGAAATAAAAGACTAACCATATAAAGATCGGTACGCGCAAAAGGTCTTCACCAATAGAGGGCACAGCGTAAAAATTTTTAAGAATCGTGCATGCAAAGCGGTACGACACAACTTCAGCAACCGAGTATATAACTTGTGGAATTCACTACCAGAGACAGTGGTGTCATGATGTCACGTGTTATTAGTGCCAGACAAATCCATTAAGCAAAATCGTCTGTTAAAAGATGCTCTGGACGATTGCAAGAGTATCTAACCATATACTTTGGCCATAACCTGAAGCCAAGTTGTCCAAATGGAATTTTCAAATTACCATTATCTGAGGATTTGTCATTAAATGTAGTGTATCTTCACCTATATATGTCGTTCCTCGCCAGACAAGGATATTTGACATGGCGAGCGAACGACCAAACGTATTTGAGAGACTTGTGGAATCGCGAGGATATGATGTGATGCGAAGACACTTAGAGGCACAGAATGTTTCTCGTTTAGTCGTTTAAGTATGTAGTACCGATTGAGGACACTCGGGGAGAATCGAGGGAACCAGCGTGAAGTTAGTTCGACCGTCATCATGAGTTGATTGTCCCGGAATACTTATATTCAGGTTAGCTTAGCTCGCGCTACCTGACTAAAGAAGATTGCGATTTGGCTTCATTACTCTTGCTTCGCTCTATGAGATATAATACCTAGAGTTTCGCAGTTTGTGGTTTGCGACGAAAATCGCTCGATACCTGCCTATAAAGCCTTATCTGCGAAAGTTGGTGCGAGTGTTTCACTTCCCGCGACAAGTAAATGTCGTACGAATGGATCACTCCAATATCAATATGTAGACGTATTTCTGACCGTTTTAATCATATTGAATTTGTTATGGTCGGGGGAAACTATATACGTGCGAGGCGCATCAACATCTACCAACACAATTTTCAATGTCGCTGTCCTGAGTTGGAGGGGCGATACGAGCATTCATTCTTGGTAGGCATCTACTCACACAATTTTTAATTTCGCAACAAACACGTAGTTGAGGACAAAAATAAAAAGTGCTTGCTTTATTCTGGTCGACATATAATTGGTTTTGGAGTATTTGAATCTCGCAAAATAAGCTAGACAGCCTGATTAGATTTGCGCCATCCAAATTCGCCACCGGACGTACGATGATTTGAGAAACTATTTTTATTTGCGAATTTTCTCACTAAGGGTTTGCAACAGTCCAGGCTTTCGTCGTACGAAGGTGCCACGAAATGCCCTCCCCACCCTCCCCAAATCAAACGTAATGAAAGAAAATTTGTTGTTTTACTTCTCCGAGCAAGTGATCAGTTGCTGTATCAGTTCATCCCATGATTTCGTATTCCTCTAATTGTCGTCTGCAACAATTTCATGGAACAAATCACATTCAATCGTACATGAAAACAATAGAATAGAATAGAATAGAATAGAATTTATTAACCAATCAGGTGCCCACGTGGAGCGTACAATCAATACCCCCCCCGCCTTTCTTTGATACAATTGATTCAAACAAACATGTACAACACACAAGAAAGTTACAAATTTCTCCAACACTGAGATCTGTTTACCATTATGAGGATCAAAGGCTAACTAGCGTTTATGAGACATGTTATTATATAATACATGTACAAATAAAGCTACCCGGAAAGTTCAGACTCACGTCGCAAGACCATAACATGACAAATAAATTTTGATAGTGCAAAACACACCTCAGAGTTACCACTGCTAAGCAGCCAGATAAACTGGTTTGGGGACGACAACAAGTTAAAATTTGCACAAGATTTGCTTGCTGTTTCGTTTAAAGAAAGGCGAATATTACTATATTTATTACAATTAATTAATACATGAAATTCATCTTCGATCTCATTTGGACAGAAGGAACAAGTTCTATCGTTAATAGGTGTATTATTATACCGCCCATGTTCTATAGATAATCTATGACAGCTTAGCCTGAATCTAGATAATTCCTGTCTATATTCAGCACACTTAATAGTATTAAGATAGGTTTCCCTGTGAAAATGAGACTTAAAAAGTTGATAGGTCCTAAGTTTCACACCGGAGAACTGATTATGAAACTGTTTCACATCTGTAAGCATATTAGCACAAGAATTAGAGAGTTCAATTTTACATTTCCATAAATAACGATATTTCTCCGCTAGACAACGTGATACTTGTTTCGATAAGCACTTAGGACTTATACAAACATTTCTAGGGGATAAATGAGATATATTCAAAGTAGAAAATAAAGCTTCCATATCCCCCACCCAAGACTGAGCACTTTCACCATATAGATCACATGATAAAGAATAAGCCTCAGCTAAAAGGCTATCATCATGTAAGGATTCGATTCTTGACCAATATCGGGCTTGAGACCTAAGGATATCAAAGGTAATTGGTAGCCTGCCGAGTTCTCCACGAACAGCTTCATTACTGGCTTTAGAGTGTACACCTAAAATATATTTACAAAATTTAAGATTAAGTTTCTCGGAGGGAATGTCCTCAAGGGATCTCATAAGATAACCATCACCCTTCTGAAGCAATCGTTTACCATTCATACAACCCCAAATTTCTGCCCCATATAATGCCGCTGGTTTTACAGTATGATCAAAAACATGTAAGGAGGTATCTATGCTGGGTGTGGTTACTCCAAAGGACTTGATCAGGTGAAAATAAGATTTCAACCCCTTTTTGTATACATCATGTTTTGCAGCTGAGAAAGATCCGGACTGATGAAAAGTTGTTCCTAAGTAATTATATGTCTTTACTTGATCAAGAGTATTCCCACAAAAAGAAATATTTGTCTTTACTGATTTACCGGATCTAGTGAATACCATAACCTTTGTTTTGTCAATATTAAGATTTAAATTCCACATGGTACAATATTCCCCTAATTTATTCATAGAATTTTGCAAGCCCTCCTTTGACTCGGATAATAACACCAAGTCATCGGCATATAGAAGGCTACTTATTTTACTTGTTTTAAGATGAACTGGACAGCAGGAATCATCGAAGATACCTGGCAGATCATACAAAAATATTTTAAAAAGGTTTGGACTAAGATTGTCCCCTTGTTTTACACCAACGAAAGATTGAAATTCATTTGACAGATTATTGCCAATTTTGACTTGCAAAGTAACACTCCTGTACATACTTTCAATAATTCCATAGAACAAAGGAGGAACACCAACCATTTTTAATTTATATAAAAGGCCATCATGCCAAACACTGTCGAATGCTTTTGAAAAGTCAATGAAGCATGTATATAAAGGAACCTTAAGTTTATGGTTATATTTGTCAAGTAAGGATCTAATGACAAACATGTGATCAATTGTCCGCTTACCACTAGTGAACCCAATTTGCTCTTTTGGAATAATATTATTCCTAATTAGGTAGTCTTCAAGTCGCTTATTAAGGACACTGTTGAACAATTTGCCTATGCAGCTAGTAACGGTTATTCCCCTAAAATTATTTGGATCCAGTGAGCTACCTTTCTTATATATAGGAGCTACATAGCCTTTAGACCATCCCTTAGGGTAAACAGAATGAGTAAATACAAGGTTAAATACTTTACTTAAACATTGTAGAAAACAGTTTTGACCACATTTAATCATTTCATTGAGTACATTGTCTAGACCACATGCCTTATTGGGCTTTAAATCCTTAATAGCAGCTTGGATTTCCTTATCACTAACACGAAAATCCAATTCATTAAAGGTGGGCAGGTCAAAACTAGATGACCTGGAACTTTAATTTTTAACTTTACCTGTCAAGGTGTGACTGTTAGTACATGCAGACTGATCATCACAGATTTTGCTTGAAGATAATACCACTGGCTATGACTATAGAAGTCAAAGCCACATCGGTACTTTTATCTCTATGATATGCTAAGGCTGATAAAATAGATAAAAATATACTTTAATGCCAAACGATTGACAATGATAAGGGAAGTTTCTAAAAAACTGAGTTTGCTGCTCAGTCAGCAGTTTTGATGCTTTTCATGTCCACCAAAATGTTAACATTATTGATCCATTAACAAACGTGTTCATGATATGTTTACAAAATATGTATACATCATAGAATAGTACGATCACCCGCTGGCAGCGGAACGATGGGGAGAGTTGTTGAAGATATCTCAGGATTGGACTTTTATGAGACACACTGACAGCTTGTATCAGAAATAAAGAGTGACGATATTTGTTCATCTGATTCGCCAGCATTGGCGCAAGTTCCTTGGAGAGATTATTGCTTGTCAAGATGATATGATTAACGGATTTGTGCTCTTATGTGTGAAGATTAACGCATATCAATGAGACAGTCACACTAAACTGTCTGAATACATGGCGCACGGGAAGTGCTGGTCATGTTCTAGCATGTGACATATCAATCAATACGTCAGTCGTTACTTCAGAAACAAGACGTTCAAAGATTCTCTCTTAGCTTCGCTATGTAAAGGTCTCTGCCACTTTAACCATTCAGTGAAGCCACAACTTTCGGTTCTGATATGAGATTCACGGTTTGCTGGAGAGATTAGTGGGGAAATTCATAAACCAGTCTACTGACAGATGGACTAGAAAAATACCCATACCACACTATGTGCATGCACATGTACCTCAACCACTAATATTCATAACAATAATCCGTTTTTTGTCAAAGCTGAAACGTTTACCCATAACAGAATCGTCAGTAGGCAGCGATAGTTCATGCTGAAGAGATCTTATTCACAGGATGTTTGGCACCTAACCAAATCAGACGAGAAATAAATAAAAACTAGAGTATCACTGAAGATAAACGGTCGAAAAGTGTTAATTGTTGTCAGCAGAATAGCGGAGGATGAGATTCAGTGATACCGACGCCGTTAAGTTACACGAGCTAAATTTTCCACTGCATTTTCCTCGTTTATTCTATTTCACTCGCCATTGTGTCTGTTAATGTAAGTTCTGTCTCCGTACGTCGAGATATTATTGTCTTCAAACAAAGGAAGATAAGTTAGACACCTACAGAAGACTGTGATAATCGAAATTGATACTCCTTTCAAACGTCCCCTCTTTCCTGTTCAAATCGTTTGGTCGATTCTCTCAACGACAATATCTGTTCTTCAAAGGTCAAAATGGGCTCAGACACAGCGCCAGCATTGTATTCTGACTTAAGTGGTGTCTAGTCGATGGGTTTCGTAGTCAAGGAATCGGCAACATACACGTCATTGTGTGCTATTGATTACTAAGTATACCACCACAGGAGTGTGACTATGAAGATATATCTTTGTTATTGTATGAATCAGTGGAATTTACGCCATTGCTGTCACTTACACTTTTACCGGTTAGAGAGAACTACCTATATAAAATGGACGCTAAAAAGATCGGTTTTGCTTATTAACTTTTGATTTATTGATCACAACACACAAAAATCTTCAGGCGACACAGCTTATATATTGTTGCATGTCGTAAGAGATTCTCCAATGAAGGTCTGTCTAGTCTAATTTGTGATACAGAACAGAATCTGTCGTCTATTATTTTTTTATTATTATGCAAATTAGATAGACAACTTATATGTCCATAGTCGCCTATGACAGCTGTCCCTTAGTTCGATATATTCTGGAATTTTGAGCAAAAACTAGCCTGTTTTATAATACTACACAATAAGTAATATGGATTCGATTGGAAAAATCAACTTTGTCGCATTTATTGACATTTGTTGTTTCTCCATTTGCAAAATATATGTTGCCGTGGTCCTCAACGTGCCTAACATAAAACATAACACTAACATGTTGAAATTACCAAGGAAAAAGTGCTGATCTTGTGGGACACAATATCACTAATCGTGTACATTATTCTGGTCAACCTGTAGTAATGACATGGATAATTGGATCGCTGCCATTTATTGTTTCCATAGTCATGTCGCTGTCATCGGCAAGTTTGAGTTAGTATTTCAATTCTGGCAAAATATTTAATATTTAATTGCGGTAAATATAATTCTCTGAATATAAATGAGATTGGCCGAATGCCGATTTTAGCAAGCTAATATGTAATATGTTCGCAGTTTCATTGGGAAACCAACGAATATTATAATAATATACTTTCATCTCCCATGAATATCACATGTGGAGTACCGCAAGGTTCAATTCTGGGCCCCCTTCTCTTTTTGATTTACATTAATGACATAAATAATGTTACAGATCTCCTTCGCATCATCCTCTTTGCTGATGACACCAGTGTTGTATATTTCTCTGTAAGTCTTGACCATGTCATTAGAATCATGTCACAAGAACTAGATAAACTCCAGATATAGTTTTCGGCAAACCGACTATCTTTGAACGTGAAATAAACTAAACTTATGATTATCAAGCCTAACAAACAACGTCTGCAGCAGCCGCCACAATTATGTATAGCCTGTGAACAGATTGAAGCCGTCGATAGTTTCAAGTTCCTGGGTGTAGTTTTAATTAGCAAGTTAAATTGGACAAACCATATTGACTATATTTGTAAAAAATATAATTAAACAAAATATATTAAACAAAAGAACACTCCATGATCTTTCCTATCTATCGTACTGTAACATCCTCTGGGGGAACACTTATACCACTCATCTGAACCCTTTAGTATTGCTTCAAAAGCGTATTGTCCTTATCATCACCTTCTCGAATAAACGCGACCATACTCAACCACTATTTTCAGGTCTAAAAATCCTGCCAGTTATAAGCCTGAACTTATACAGCTGCTTAAATCTGGTTCATAAGTTCCTATATCATTTTGAGTTTATTCCTGCTCAGTTTCATAATCACTTCACAAAGTTGTCTGAAGCCCATCGTTACCCTACAAGAAATCGCGAAATAAACTTAAACACACCCTTTTATGTATTCAATTTTTCCTATTATACAGCCAGAGTCACGAGACCACGGGAATGGAACAAGCTCCCCACAGGACTTAAAAACATAACATCCTCGTCATTATTAAAATCAAATCTCAAAGCTTTTTTACTTAAAAATTAATCTATTTTCACTACTTTGCCTTTGTTAGTTATTCCATTGCCTATTGTATATTCCACTGTCACCAGTTGTCTTTTAGTATTGTGACCAGAGCTATTCCTTATGAGATAGAACAAGCCCATCGGGCTTTATTCCCACCATAATGAAACATTATAACTAAGATATGTACTTATTATTTTTTTTTATAATTGGTGAATAAAATTTCCTTCATCCCCCACCCCAGGCCTGGTAGGGTCAAGCCCTATCTCTGCAACCAGAACAGCACTGCTATTCTTTACCTAGATCAAAACAACCGTTCCGATGTTTCTGAAAATAAACGGCTTTATTATAGAACATGGAAATAGCGATTA
This sequence comes from Hanleya hanleyi, assembly GCA_036873755.1. Taxonomy (NCBI): domain Eukaryota; kingdom Metazoa; phylum Mollusca; class Polyplacophora; order Lepidopleurida; family Hanleyidae; genus Hanleya; species Hanleya hanleyi. Next base: position 47,503 of record JAVTVY010014268.1, on the reverse strand, counting down.
GAGGCTTTAGAGGATTAGGGATGCGCCCCCCCCCCCTTCCCCAGTGATTGTGTGACACAAGTATGAATGCCCAGCCTAAATCGATACATATTTTGAATAATATCTGAGTCTGGATCCGAGAACAATAGGTCCGAGTAGCCGTCACTTCGGCAGACAGACGCTCAGAACGCATCCTGTCCAATCCTGTGCCAAACTAAGTCATCACGACTCCCTTCTGTGTACCATTTTCCAGATACTCCAGCCTTTGGAGGCAGTCATTTGTTCCATCAAATCGTCCGTCTTAACGTACAGTCGGCATGTTCCTTCGTGTCGATGGAAGTTTACGATGTTACAGAGAGTTTGCTCCAGACATTTCCTGGCACAGCTCGAAGAGGAGCGTGCCCTTATCGTATTGGCAGGTTCGGCCATTATTTTGAAATCTCCGTCGTCGTTCAATGTCCGGATTCGAACAAATTGAGAGCTCCTTTTCTCGCCTCCATGCAAGTGTCTTTCATTTCTCACCTCTTGTTCAAAACCAATAAACCGCGTGGAACTTTCGGAACTGCCACCAACTGAGGTTACAGGTAGGGTAGCAGAAGTCGGATAATCATTATTTTTCACTCTATGGGTCGATATAACCGATGATGTAATAAGTGGGTCTGCTTCCTTGTTTTCAGCTTTGTATTGACAGGCGTATTGCAGTTTAGCCGTACACTCATATTTGTCCCAAGCTCCTGAACCGCCCTGTGGTGGATACCAGAATGCACAGTCTCGCGGCTTTGTGAAGATCACCAGCACACGGACAAAATTTTGGGCGGTCAATCCCATCCAATCTGTAAACGTGACGGGTGTTCCGTCTGTCCAATGCCACTCTCCACTGGTAAATCTTAATCCAATCCAGAAACCAGGCCATTTTTTAAACGATTTGAAGAACTGGTTGAGCTCTTCACTGGGAATGATCACTAATCCACCTTCGTTGATGGTGCAGGCTTTCGCAGCATCTTCCCATGTAAGCTGGGTAGAGTGGAAAGAGTAGCACGTGTTTCCATGAACGGTCATAAGAGTTCCCCTAAGATCAGGGCACCTGTTTGTGGAGCTGTCACCCTCGGAGAGCGAAGGAGTACCGACGAGGATAAGAACGCTGAAATAGACACAAGCAAATGTCGTTCTCAAGGAACAGCTCTTCTGGAACGAAGGTCTTTGGACTACGAGGACTTCGCTCATGCACATTTGAGCAATGCAACGTACACCCCTGGTTCCAGAAATCAAGAAGATAATGCCCGGTAATTTTCGTTTGAAGCAATCATCCTCTTCTCTATATTAGAATTTAATTTCCTGGAGAGGATATCTCATAAGCAGTTTACGTCGTTTGTTGTCATAGCTACTTGTCATTGACGTTTAGATTTATTGATGTGTGCTTTGTAATATACATATGCATTATATATTATATTGATGGCATTGTTGTTAAGGGTCATTTGTATTCCAGCATTCAAGTAATGCGATGCGTGTGGTCGTACAATTCCTATCTAGAAGACACGATACATACTCCTTTTCAACACACAAACGTTGTATACAGATTCCGAACGGCAAAAAAAAATCCGTCAGATATACGGTTGAACAAAAAGGATTTTTGTACATCCATATACTTCCATTGGGAAGTACGTATCCCTAACCTGATCAAGGGTGAACCAACTACTAACATTATTCCATTTTAGGAGACAGTTTCACTGGGTACATGCAGCGTGTTATATACTTTTGGAGAGATCGGTTGTATAGTGACTGAGATACAACACATATCACGAATCGTTAGATTCTTGGTATGTGCTTTAGAATAGGTTAACCAGAAGACTATTCTGTGAAGTCATGTGACGCAGTCAGTATGTCGGCACCTCTTCCCACTTCCCTTATATGTGTTGTAATTTTTTCCCGTATATGGCGAGATTCTGCTGGTGGACGTTTCGTCCCCGAGGCCCGCCCCCTGTACAGACCTTTTGGTCTTTGATACATGTTGGCATTTGTGGGAAGTTGATGCTGGGTCGACATAGGGCCTTACAGACTAGTCTTTTGTGTTAAATACCGTCATTTACATCTGACGACGATACAGCTCACCAATCTCCAATGTACGAGTTGTCACAGCGAAACAGCTCACCAATTACCAGTATACGAGTTGTCAGAGCATTTCCATCATAGCTCTCTAGATTTGTATCTAATATCGCTTATGGCGGTGCTAGGGGCCGTGTGGTCATATCATCCATACCTATCATGAACAGGTACAATAAAAGCGTACCTGAGATACAACACCTATCACGAATCGTTAGATTCTTGGTATGTGCTTCAGAATAGGTTAACCAGAAGACTATTCTGTGAAGTCATGTGACGCAGTCAGTATGTCGGCACCTCTTCCCACTTCGCTTATATGTGTTGTAATTCAGAGAAAGCTACACAAATTAAGTCTTCGTCAAGCGAATTCGCGCATCTTAGGAAGTACCTTCGCTAGCAAATGTATGATCGATTCATTGGCTTGTTCCGCCAATCCGCTGCGAGTTTTGACTCTTAGATATCATTTTGCCACTGAATTGGTTTTGAAATGAGCTGCGCAAACTCTTTTGCCAAAACCGCCCGTTTTCGATATGATGCAATTCAAAATATGAAATTGTCTGACAGTAAATCAAATGCATTACTTAAAAGACACGTTTGTGTGTGGGAAGAATTTTGATTTATATGTTATCATATATGTTACTATGGGATAATATGTATGTGTTTATGTCCACTGAAAATTGAGACTACCGCCCACTTATATGTGTAAGTTTAATCATATCATCACCATAATGATCAAATAAAACTTTGCTTTGAGATGGAGTGCTTTTCATCGTTCATAGCATTTTGCTATTTTGGTGTCAGTGAAAACATACCGGAGATCCCAAGGGCTATTGTTAATTTTGACCTGTGATTGGCATGCAGTGCGTTGACGTCACACTCCGCTCTTCTGTTAGATGAAGCTTACCATCGGCATTACACTACAACCCTTATGTATTTAACATGCAATCATGTCAAAGTTTGAGAAGAAAAACAAATAAGAAAGTGGTAAATCAATCTAGTTTGCTCACCGATTACATCCGTTTTAATAACTATGAAATATATCCTTGGGTTTGTGCTGCAGAAGAGAACAAAGTGCGAAATGGTATTCTCGGGAGTGAGTGAGTGAATATGATTTAGCGTCGCTTTCAGCACTATTTCAGTCATATCACGACGTTTGCTTCCTATTCCTTTTCACACCCGGAGACCACACGGGTAGGGTCCTGTTCCTTTTTACACCCGGGAACTCCACGGGTGGGGTCCTGTACCTTTTCACACCCGGGAACCCCTCTTACGACAAGCTGTCTGAGGAGCTGAGGCCTATTCTTACCATGACCTGCGGTGTGCATAAAGACATCCCAGGTAAATCCCCGGAAGTCCCACGGGGTTCTCTCGGGAGTGTTGTTTGAATACACTAGAGTAAGGAGGTCAGAAGCTATACATGAAATACAATATATTTTGTGTAGTAGTTTACAAATGTTGTTGCATGGTTACAGAAAATAGTCATCATAGCAAAACAAATCATTTATTACAGTGTGGCATTTGTGCGTGGTGGTATGTGCGTTATATATATATATATGAAAAATTCGGAGTTCGCATGCTAATAAAAACCAGTTACTGCATGAATAATTGTATGGCAATTTGAATGCCAGCATCTAACTCATTGAATGAAGCAAGTTTTATATTGTGGTAACTTTGAATATAACACGGACACGAAGACAATTTGTTAAATATGCCGCGGTTAAACATGATCAGATCGTTAGTGATTAGCATTACGTGAAGATCTACCACTGATTGAAATAGTTACAGTTAAATGATGCATGATAGTTTTCACTAGCGAGAGCATGTACAGTGATCACGATGTTATCTCTATGGGTCTTGTCAAAGATCTGACCTATCTATGTATAACACTCATTATCCGATTAGAGAGCACTACCTCTCTACAATGGAGGTTACCAGGGTCGTATTTGCTTAATAATTTGGCCTCTTTTCCGCCTCAAAACTTCAGATTAAAGATAAGACTTTGAAAAAGGTATAAAGTATGAATTATTATATTCATGTGCACGCCTGCACTCGTAACCCCAGTTGTGTGAAAACGACAATAAAGGGATAAACTCGAATATTTCAACATTACAGCTCAAAGTTAGAGGTCACAAGTGGTCCCTAATGTATTCTAGACTCAAACAGTCATGTTTTTAATATTATAAGAACTGCGTCTGTGCTTGATATCCGCGTCTTTCCGAACAATCTCATAACCGACCTTTTATAAATAGAGAAATTCCATATATTCCCAATTCAGGTTTTGTATCCAGAACGAGGCAACGGTTGTGAACGACACGGTGCAAGGTTTAATGTATACCAAGGGAGGGGCCTACAAATGAATAAAAAAAGTGATACCTAAGACGAGTCGTGCCATCCTGGAAGAGTTGTGCGAACCTAAAAAATGTACAGCACCGAGCTACCAACTCATTTCTGAAATAGAAGACTAACCATATGAAGACCATATTTAAGAATCGTGCATGCAAAGCGTTGCGACACAACTTCTTCAGCAACCGAGTATGTAACTTGTGGAATTTTCTACCAGAAACAGTGGTGTCATCATGTCACGTGTTATTAGTGCCAGACAACCTGAAGCCAAGTCGTCCAAATGGAAGTTTCAAATTACCATTATCTGAGGATTTGTCATTAAATGTAGTGTGTCTTCACCTATATAATATAATTTGTTCCTTGCCAGACAAGGCTATTTGAGATGGCGAGCGAACGACCAAACGTATTTGAGAGACTTGTGGAATCGCGAGGAAATGGTGTGATACGAAGCCACTTAGAGGCAAAGGATGTTTCTCGGTTAGTCGTTTAAGTATGTAGTGCCGATTGAGGAAGCGAGGGAACCAGCGTGAAGTCAGTTCGACCGTCATCATGGGTCGTTACCTCATGTAAGATTCTATTGTTCAGGCTTTATACATATGAAAAGCCCTGGGTCGTATTGTTATCCATAGACTCGTCTATTATGTTCATTGTCCTGGAATACTTATATTCAGCTGAACTCCCTCGCGATACCTGACTAAAGATGATTGCGAGTTGCCTTGATTACTCTTGCTTCGCTCTATGCGAGACAGGGAAATAGAAGCATCTGGATTCCCATACGTGGAATATAATACCTGGAGTTTCGCAGTTTGTAGTTCGCGATGGAAATCGCTCGATACCTGCTTATAAAGCCATATCTGCCTTATGAATTTCTGTGAAAGTTCGTGCGAGTGTTTTACTTCCCGCGACAGGTAAATGGCGCACGAATGGATCGCTCCGATCGTTTTAATCGTACTGAATGTGTTATGGTTGGGAGAAATTATATACGTGCGAGGCGCATCAACATCTACTAACACAATTTTGAATGTCGCTGTCCTGAGTTGGAGGGCGATACGAGCATTCATTCTTGGTAGGCCTCTACTCACATAATTTTTAATTTCGCAACATACACGTAGTTGAGGACAAAAATAAAAAGTGTTTGCTTTATTCTGGTCGACATATAATTGGTTTTCGAGTATTTGAAGCTCGCAAAATAAGCTAGACCTGATTAGATTTGCGCCATCCAAATTCACCACCAGACGTACGATGTTTTGAGAAACTATTTTTATTTGCGAATTTTCTCACTAAGGGTTTGCAACAGTCCAGGCTTCCGTCGTACGAAGGTGCCGCGAAATGCCTTTTTCCCCCCTTCCCAAATTAAACGTAATGAAAGAAAATTTGTTGTTTTACTTCTCCGCGCAATGGATCAGTTGCTGTATCAGTTCATCCCATGATTTCGTATTCCTCTAATTGTCATCTGCAAATATTTCATGGAACAAATCACATTCAATCGTACATGAAAACAATAGATGTCAAGGTGTGACTGTTAGTATATGCAGATTGATCATCGCAGATTTTGCTTGAATATAATACTGCTGGATATGATTATAGAAGTCTAAGTCACATGGGTACATTTATCTCTATGATTTGCTAAGGCTGACCAAATAGATATAGTTATAGGTGAATGCCAAACGATTGACAATGTTTAGGGAGTATCTAACATACTGAGTTGCTGGTCAGTCTACAGTATTGATGCTTTTCACGTCTATCAGAATGTTAACGTTGATCCATTACCAAACGTGTTCATGATATGTTTACAAAATATGTATACATCATTGAAAAGTACTATCACCCGCTGGCAGCGGAATGACAGGGAGGGTTGTTGAAGATATCTCAAGCTTGGATTTTTATGAGACACACTGACAGCTTGTCTCAGAAATAAAGATTGACGATATTTGTTCATCTGATTTCCCGCATTTGTCTGAGTTCCTTGGAGAGATCATTGCTTGTCAAGATGATATGATTAACGGATTCGAGCTCTTATGTGTGAAGATTAACGTATATCAATGAGACAGCCACACTTAACTGTCTGAGTATATGACACAGGAGAACTGCTGGTCATGTTCTAGCATGTGACATACCAATCAATACATCAGTCATTACTTCAGAAACAAGACGTTCAAAGATTCTCTCTCAGCTTCTCTCTGTAAAGGCCCCTGTCACTTTACCCATTCAGTGAAGCCACAGCTGGCGGTTCTAATACGAGATCCACGGTTTGCTTGAGTGGTTAGGGCAAAATTTCTTAGATCAGTTTACGGACAGATGGACCAGAGAAATACCCCATTACGTACATTTTCACGAAACTGTGTGCATGCACATGTACATCAACCACTAATATTCATAACAATAATTCGTTTTTCCGTCAAAGTTGAAACGTTTACCCATAACAGAATCGCCATTAGGCTGCGATAGTTCATGGTGGAGAGATCTTATTCACAGGATACTTGCATGTTTTACACCAAAACCTAATCAGACGAGAAATAAATAAAAGCTAGAGTATCACTGAAGATAAACGGTCGAAAAATGTTAATTGTTGTCAGTAGAACAGCGGAGGAAGAGATTCAGCGATACAGACGCCATTAAGTTACAGGAGCTAAATTTTCCACTACATTTTCCTTGTTTATTCTATTTCACTCGTCATTGTGTCTGCTAATGTTAGCTCTGTCTCCGTACATCAAGGTATTAATGTCCCCAAACAAAGTAGGATAAGTTAGACGCCTACAGATGGCTGTGATAATCGAAATTGATACTACTTTCAAACGTTCCCTCTTTCCTGTTCAGATCGATTGATCTATTCTCTCAGCGGCAAAATCTGGTCTTCAAAGGTCAAGATGAGCTCAGACACAGCGCCAGCATTGTATTCTGACTAAGTGGTATCTAGTCGATGGGTTTCGTAGTCAAGGAATCGGCAACATACACGTCATTATGTGCTATTGATTACTAAGTATACCACCACAGGAGTGTGACTATGATGATATATCTTTGTTATTGTATGAATCAGTGGCATTTACGCCATTGCTGTCACTTACACTTTTACCGGTTAGAGAGAACTACCTATATAAAATGGACGCTAAAAGATCAGTTTTGCTTATTAATTTTTTATTTATTGATCACAACACACCAAAATCTTCAGGCGACTCCGCTTATTTATTGTTGCATGTCGTAAGAGATTTTCCAATGAAGGTCTGTCTAATCTAATTTGTGATACAGAACAAAACCTGTCGTTTATTATGATTTATTATTATGCAAATTAGATAGACGACAACTTATATGCTCATAGTTGCCTATGACAGCTGTCCCTTAGTTGGACATATTCTGGAAGTTTTAGCAAAAACTAGCCTGTTTTATAATACTACACAATAAGTAATATGGTTTCGATGGGGAAAAAAATCACCTTTGTTGTTTCCCCATTTGCAAAATATATGTTGCCGTTGTCCTAAATGATCCCGACACAACACTAACATGTTGAAATTATCAAGAAAAGAGTGCTGATCTTATGGGAGATAACACTATTCGTGTACATTATTCTGGGCAACCTGCCGTAATGACATGGATAATTGGATCGCTGCCATTTATTGTTTCCATAGTCCTGTCGCTGTCATCGGCAAGTTTGAGTTAGTATCACAATACTGGCAAAATATTTAATATTTAATTGCGGTAAATATAATTCTCTGAATACAAATTAGATTGGCCGAATGCCGAGTTTAACAAGCTCATATGTGAATGGTTTTGATGTTCGCAGTTTCATTGGGAAACCACTGGAATCTCAGACATGGACAATATTTATACTTGACAAGAGGTCTAGTTCAGGAAATATTCGCATAAATCGATCGACAGTAGTGAAGCCTGACCTATACCTGACATGAGACTGATCTATGGATATGTACTATAGTATACATGACATGATACTGATCTCTGGATATATACTATAGTATACATGACATAAGACTGATCTCTGGATATGTACTATAGTGTACATGACATGATACTGATCTCTGGATATATACTATAGTATACATGACATGAGACTGATCTCTGGATATATACTATAGTATACATGACATGAGACTGATCCCTGGATATATAGTATAGTATGACATGCGACTGATCTCTGGATATGTACTATAGTATACATGACATGATACTGATCTCTGGATATATACTATAGTATACATGACATGAGACTGATCCCTGGATATATAGTATAGTATGACACGAGACTGATCTCTGGATATGTAGTATAGTATACATGACATGAGACTGATCTCTGGGTATATACTATAGTATACATGACATGATACTGATCTCTGGATATATACTATAGTAAACATGACATGAGACTGATCCCTGGATATATAGTATAGTATGACATGAGACTGATCTCTGGATATGTAGTATAGTATACATGACATGAGACTGATCTCTGGATATATACTATAGTATACATGACATGAGACTGATCCCTGGATATATAGTATAGTATGACATGAGACTGATATCTGGATATGTAGTATGGTATACATGACATGAGACTGATATCTGGATATGTAGTATAGTATACATGGCATGATACTGATCTCTGGATATATACTATAGTATACATGACATGAGACTGATCCCTGGATATATATATACTATAGTATGACATGAGACTGATATCTGTATATGTAGTTTAGTATGACATGAGACTGATCTCTGGATATGTAGTATAGTATGACATGAAACTGATCTCTGGATATATACTATAGTATACATGACATAAGACTGATCCCTGGATATATAGTATAGTATGACATAAGACTGATCTCTGGATATGTAGTATAGTATACATGACATGATACTGATCTCTGGATATATACTATAGTATACATGACATGAGATTGATCCCTGGATATATATATATACTATAGTATGACATGAGACTGATATCTGTATATGTAGTTTAGTATGACATGAGACTGATCTCTGGATATGTAGTATAGTATACATGACATGAAACTGATCTCTGGATATATACTATAGTATACATAACATGAGACCGATCCCTGGATATATATATACTATAGTATACATGACATGAGGCCGATCCCTGGATGTATATTATAGTATACATGACATGAGACTGATCACTGGATATATACTATAGTATACATGCCCTGAGACTGATCTCTGGATATATACTATAGTATACATGACATGAGACTGGTCTCTGGATATATACTATAGTATACATGACATGAGACTGGTCTCTGGATAAATACTATAGTATACGATCTCTGGATATATACTATAGTATACATGACGTGAGACTGATCTCTGGATATATACTATGGTATACATGATATGAAACTGATATCTGGTGAGGTAGTAGTGATGTAGTGATGTATTTGTTGTAGTGAGAAATAATTGAGATGGCTAGTTAAATGTTTGGGAAATGTATGTTAAATTGTTACTTCAAATCATTTACCATACTTTTCCTATGCATTTGAGCTGCCTTGATAAGCATTTCCTACTTGATCAAATATATTGTAAATATCACTTTTTGTGTACTGGGAGCTGACTGCATTGTAGATGAAAACATCCCATGGACAGCGAATGATATTCAGATGTTACGATATATTTGTTTCTCGAGTTAAATGGGAATTAAAAACATGATTCGGAAAATTGTAATATCATAATATCATTGTGAATCTTTGTGCGTAATAGATGTCAACGATGGGTCAAAGTGACAAAATGTTCGTGAATTACAAGTTGTTATTCACAAAAACCACAGATTCATCAGTACTTTCATTATTAATATTGTTGGAGCGGCACTCTCTTGAAAATTCTGAAATCTATGAAAATATTCAGGAAGAAAAATTATGTCGTTCGTGTCGTAGATCAGTTTATCTAACCTATGATGTCTGGGCATTGTATTTTATTCGAGGTCTGTTTTGTCTCTATTATATGATCTCGCGTTCCCCAATTTCTATTGTCTAGACTCATCCTTTTCGTTATCCCTGGAGCCCAGATCGCTGATGAACGTAATCGCGATTTATTAACATTATCCAATATTCATCCACGTAAGTAGCGATTCCGTAGCTTGTATTTCCAGAGCAAAAGTGCCCGGTATCAGAAAGCCGAGACATATAGCCTGTTATATAAGTGTGTGACTATAAACTTAGACAGCCACCTCAATCAGGATTTGGTCATATTATCATTGCAGACAGCTGCTGGCTATGTCTGAACTATACGGGTTGGATTCACGATACTACCACATGTGAAACCGAGGACATTTATGATCCCCAGGTATCATACATATAATGGGTGCAACACGCTAATTGCGATTGTTTTCTGTTCGAGAGCTTAAAAACAAATCGCTCCAGGGAATAGAGCGATACAGACTTTCCATTTTGGAGAATCTCCAGATTTCCTTATCTACGTATTCGATCACCGGACGAATGGCTCAAGTTTCCAATTTCGGACACTCACCGGAAACCTATTAGAAACTGTAGCGACACGGATTCCAAGCGACTTTCCTATAGGTTTCTCAAAATGAAAACTTGCGTTTTCAGCAGCTGATGTACTCGTATACATCAATAAGAGGAGAGCAATCGTGAGAGCACTGTGCAAGTCAACTCGATTAAATTTTAAAGACAAAAACATTGTCGCGAATTAATCGCTATCTGTATTTATGAAAATGTCTGTACATTGATTTCATGGTTGTTTCACATTCGACCGGGGAATACCACTTCACTACCACTTTTTCGTGAGTGACGGAGTCGCCTGCTATTGTCACAACGTAGTTGTGACTAGCTGGCGACCTGACAACCCCTAATCACACAATTGTCACAGTCTCATTCGTAGTTGCTACAAAACTCACTTTGTCCAAAATTCAGTGGCGGTACTATGTAGCACACACTTTTTCCATTTCCGGTTGAGAGGAGCGAGAACATGCCTGTTTTACTCATGATTGCTTCCACAATTTCCAACTGTTGTTCTTTGATATGAAAACTTTGTCCTTTCTGTTCGAGAAATATGTTCGCTTGACCCTCCATCTCCGTTTTCTCGAGCACCCTTTACAGTGGAGAGACCACGTTGGCATATTTTTTCACGTGATAACGTCATGATATCGGGGCCGGGGCGAGATTTGTATTCAGTCGAAAATAGGTCAGTAAGAGCAGGGATAGTCTCCCGCCTAAGTCATAGCAAAATTTTGAAAAAGTAAAAATAAAAAAAATCGGCCGTATTAGTTTAGAAAACGACCGAACTTGTCAAAAGTGGTCTGGTCGTGTAGGGAAATAATTCAGTAATCCACTGGCGTGAGTTAACCACACAAAAAAATATCAAGGGGACTTTTATAGAATCTGTTATCGAGACAAGGCACCAGCGCGGCATCGTGGTGGTCATTTAACGTCTTTTGAGGCGATAATCCTCTGACACAAGCCGTAAGACTATAATTTACTGTCTGTCGTCGTTGGCGAAGGATTAGAGGAAGCCCGGACTAAGTTATATTCAGATATCAGTCTCATGTCATGTATTCTTTAGTTATATCCAGATATCCGTCTCTCAGGTCATGCATACTGTAGTTACATCGGGAGAACAGCCTCGTGGCATGCATACTATAGTATATATATCCAGAGATCCGTCTCTCAAGTCATGCATACTATAGTTATATCCGGAGAACAGCCTCATGTCATGTATTCTATCCGAAACCAGTCCCGTGTCATGTAAACTATAGTTTATATTCAGAGGTCATTCTCATGCCAGGTATACCTGGATGAATACTGTACGTAGTCGTCACATCATGCAGTTATTTGGTTGAATTATATAGAGCCTGTATAGATCTGGTCGAATTAAATCAGTGCCACGAGGAACGGCAATAAATTTGCTTCCAAATATCTGGCGTCGATAGCTCAAGTTCCTAACTTCATGATTTCTCAACTATTCGCAGAACAAGTCGTTACATACTATAGTTTACACGAATCTTGCTTCCGAGGTTCTTACGCATCTCGGTCAGGTTTCAGTCATATCGAATATTTCCGGAATGTCACCCCTTAGTCAAATTGTCAAATTCCATGAATTTTCACTTCTGAGTATCCAGTGATTTTACGAGGTAAACTCAAGTCTGTTCTTGTTAAATCTGTATTCGATCAATCTCAGTTTCTCAGAACTTTATCAATTATAACATCGTGTGTAAAATAGTCTTCGACTGACTTGCTATACTATAATTAACTTTGCCGATGATAATGACACGACTATGGAAACAATAAATAAAGATGATCACTTATTTATGGCAATTCAGCCAAGATAATGTGCATGAGTAGCTCCATTGTCTTCCATAACATACAACACTGTGTTGGTAACCGTGATAGGTTGCTGTTATTTTGAGTTCCTGTATTTGAGGTTGGTATTTTGCAAACTGCACAGAAAATCCTTAAAATTCCCCAACTGTAAAGTGCTTTCCCATCAGAATAATGTTACCTATACAATGTATGTGATATTCCAGAATTACGAGTGATAGCCAGGGCGTATGTGTTACTAATTCCTCCGATATAATGATAATATGGTCCATTTTTAGAATCACACTCCAGTGATAATATTATACTCAGCAATCAATATCACTAAATCGGCTGGACACTACTTAGCCAGACTAAGATTCTGACCTTTGAAGCACAGATTTTGCCGTGGAGAGCATCGACCAAACGATTCGAACAGGAAAGAGGGGTCGTTCGAAATGAGTATTATTTTCGTTTATCACATCGTTGTATAGGCGCCTAATTATCGTCTTTTGTTTGGTGACATAAATAACTCTGTGTATATAGACAGGACTAACATTAGAAGATAAAATGGCGAGTGGAATAGAATAGACGATTTTTAGTGGAAAATTGATCTCGTGCAACTAAAAGGCGTGGGTATTAATAGGTTTTGTACGTGTTGGTCGACTGTTATAAGACGGTAGCTACATTATATCAACATCGTGGTCATCATCTGAATCAGACGAGCTTTGTTCTTATAACTAGCACACATCTTGTGTTTTCTATAGGACATAATGAGCACTTTTGACTGTTAATCCTCAATGATACAATAACTTATATTTTATGTTACGCCGGCTTAGATGCTTGTGCCAGGAATATACATGGTGTACACAGCCAGTAAAGAAGGTGATAACTAGAGCCATCACCTTTTATTATGATCACCTTTAAAAATTATGGACTCCACCTCCAAAGAGTTATGAGCAATTATTGTAAATTTAAGTCATCACCCTGGTGATGAGGCAAAATCATCTGATGGTGATGGCCGTCAACATTTAAAAGTGATGGCTCTAACTCCCCTGTTAAAGATGATGACCAGGTCTGATCACCACGAAAGAGTGATGAATCATCACCTTTTTTCTGGCTGTGTAATGTCCTGTGAAAAAGATCTCTCAATCATGGCCTACCATTACATATTGAATGTTGGATCCGTCGCTCCAGCGATACGAATTATCATTAGTACAGATATTATAAGTTGAGGCAGGGACGCAGAGATTGTTGAAACTGTACACATTTTCCAGGAACTTGTCTGTCTGTATGCTGATCGAAGAAAGTGTCCAGCTTCAAACCGTTACAATATTACGTGAATTACGTCTTAGTCCACTCAATTTGTGCAGACTTTCCACTGTGTTGTTCCTTTTTTCATAAAAGCTTGAAATTTGGTACAAAGGTAGATGAAGGCATCAGAAACATTTTTGTCGGGTTTACCAAGGGTAAACCCTACATTAGTATCACTCTTCAGTTTTTCTTTTTTCTTCTGCACATGTGTAGTTTTGATCTCCTGCCCGGAGACTGTTCTCATTTGATGCCCCTTACAACATTCATAAAAAGTATCGTTCTTCTGTCTGACAGTCATAAACATATTTACAATGCACGGTAGCTTGTGCATTTAACTTGATAATGTGAACATTATCGCAGTAAAGTTGATCTTTCCAATTTCTTTTAAAATTTGCCTTTCCATTCTATTTTATCCGGTATCATTTGTTACGGCGGGAAGGGTCATTCTCCACGGTTGCAGGAAATAAATGACGGTGGAGTTGATATATCTGGGGGTGTTAAAAGCGAAACAGTCTTGGAGCTGAAGCAATCTTGAGTTGATCTATTTTGCTGAAAACAGGAGTTGAAACAGGTATTGAAAACAGGAGTTTGAAACAGGTGTTGAAACAGGTATTGAACTGAAAGAAAAAATTTGAACCATACACAGTAAACTACTGCATATAACAAAATGGGAGTTTCTTTGGAACAGTATAGACTTTGCATCGGCAAACATAGTATTATTTGTCACTCTATACAAAGTAAGTTATCACAGCTTATGCTTCCAATTATCTATGCATTTCTACATTACTATATCTTAAACGCCACAGTGAATACAATTCAAGTAAACCCGACATCAGTACTTTAAGTACTTTGATTGGATATGGAGCTACCGCGAATTGCCCCATGGGAAGCTATGACAGCCATTTTCAAAATGGCCATCAGATTGGCATGTTACGCCAGTTAGGCACACCTAGCTTTGTATTATTTAGCAACACTACTACGTTACATCTGGGACTTACTCTATGCCTGGTTAAACTTCATTTCTGAAAGCACAATACTTGTACAATGCAGTATTATAAGATTATTATTTAATTAATTAAAGAATGAAAATAATAATATCGAAAATGATAATAAACAAATTAGGCAAAAACAGTGAACCAGATACTGTGGGGTTTTTTTCAAAGACTTTGGCTTTTCTCATAAAGTACCAAAGCTCACACGGAATTAGACATGGCGTTGAGAGAGAAACGAGATATGGAGTCATTTCGTACTCGGTCTATATGTAGGCCGTAACAACCATTTACCAAGTTGACCGCCATGAGGCACGGCTGTTTTGGCCGTTTGGTCATGCTGCTCCGAATATTATCGCATCCTTTCAGACGAGAGAACTCAAGATTTCCACTACTAGATTGAAAGGTTAGCCCTTCCAGCAAATGCGAACATATTTACCTCGGTTGCTTAGCTGACGCCATCTTGCCGGGATGTGTCACTCGGGCGATTTAATGTACATTATTTTTAATTTGATTTTCTCTCAAGTACGGTTCTGTATGATGGAACTTTAGGAAATGAGACCATGTAAATTAGTATAGTACGTTTCATGAAAAAACGTGGAGAATTGAACGACATACATTATTGAACACGAATATTTCTTTCATATATATCTTTGGAATAATTGTTAACAGGAGGGTGCACTGAATATATCTATAGCGTGTCCAAGGGGATTCACTTCAAATCTCTGGGGACATACTCATGGAAACGTTATGGAAATAACTGTACTCATTCGGGAAGAGGAAATCCAGACAAAAGATACTTCTCTTCTACGGTCATTCAAATCTCATTATTCATTCATTTTTGTGGATCCTGGTCGTCATTTTGGAAGTACCGATGGCATTTTGAATCACACAATCAAGCTCTATAGCCCTAATATGATAAGCTAAGAAGGGGAAGAGAGTATTATCTTTCAGACCTTCCGGTGAATATCCGAGAATGGGAACAGATTGTATTGAGAAAAAAAAATGGATGCTGAGATAAGCGCTACATCAAGCCCATTTCATTTGACATTTCAATAAAGCATGGTCTTGTTTCCGATGACAAAATCTCATTCATGGCGCACGGAATCATCTGGCGTACGGAATCAGCATGTCGATTTGAATACAGCAGACTCTTGTCAATTATTTTAATTAAAATGAAAATTTCCATCGAGTTTGAATGATCTGAAAATGATGTTGCCTTGCCGGCATCATTAAAATTGTTTACCTTTGCTTTGATGAGCTCATCAGCGACAATAATTCAAAGTCGAATAGTATGTAGCATAACAAAACGTATGATGAAGATGGGTGAATTACGTGGAAATTTATAGCGTGGCTCTGGTGCCCGTCTTTTGGACTACTTTAATGTCTTTGCATTATTGTGTTATAGGTAAACTATACTCAGTTACGATTCGAAGCAATCGTATGCATTCTGGTGTCTCTGTTATGTAAGGTAATGTGAATTCACAGTAGCATTCGGTCATTCCATCCTATGTACGCTGTGTATCTTTTATTCCCGGGAGGTGAGTTCACATCATAAATGTAGTTTGCCTTCTCTATGATACAGTTAATAAGCCTTTTCGCGGTTACAAGAATCGGGGGTGATGACGGCCCTTTTTCTACGCTATAAAGAGGTCATTTATCTCTAAAAATATGCAAGACTGAAAAATTAACATGCTTCCTAGTTTATTTTACTTTGATTTCTCGAGTTTCATAACAATTTTACCCAGTAGGGTTAGTAAAATCACCAGTAGATCAGTCCGTACACTGGGCTTGTGTTAATCTAGCAGCACAGGAAGTGAAAGTATCACCTCTCCCATCCCAGAATGCAGTGCGTTTAACATGGTGTTGTTCTTGTAAATTTGTAACCGCGAAAAGGCTTATTCTACATGACCATGCCTTTCTATTTCCCAGATTACTGCATAATTATAATTCAGTAATCATGTGGATCGGAAAGTTCGAAGTTATGAGCATAATAGTGTACTAGCAGGCAGTGTAGATCAGAGACGAAGTTATGAGCATAATCTGGTACTAGCAGGTACACAGCCAGAAAACAGGTGATGACCCATAACCCTTCATTGGTGGTCAGACCTCGAGCCATCATCTTTAAATGGTGATGTCCATCACCCTTATTTATCCACATCACCTTTAAAATGTGATTACCTAAATTTACAATCATTGCTCATCACTCTTCAGAGGTGATGGTCATCATTTTTAAAGGTGATTATAAAAAAGGATGATGGCTCTAACTCATTACCTTTTCGGGATGATAGTTATCAGCTTTTTTCTGGCTGTGTAGTGTAGCCCAAAATCAGAGACGAAGTTCTGAGCATAATCTGATACTAACAGGTAGTGTAGGCTAAGATTAGTGAGAAAGTTAATGGAAAGTTTTATTTCCAGATCAATTTTATAATTTGGTTAGCTAATAACATTTTGACAAAATGTAAATTATCAACTAAAATATGACTGAGATGGCGGCCATCTTGAAAATCCAAGAAGGCCGGTATTGTACCATAGATATTGTGAAGTTATCGTCGTGCTGGAACCCTATACTATCCGTGTATCGACAGGAATAATGTAACATACATACATCGTGGTTGTTCAATTATTGACTGAAATCAAGTTCAATTTCAAGTAAATTTTGTTTAAAGACGAGGGAGTGTTTAACATAAAACATTAGCTCTGGGGAGCTATTGGTCGTCTATAAAACATATTAACAATAACAGAAACAAGACCTGGACATATATGTACACAAACAATAGACGAAGCAGAAAAAATTGCAGCACATTCGCGTGATTAGATAAAACTGGTATACATTGTTAAGACATAACGTTCTAGTACACTACATAAAAGTCGTATATATTGAGAATTAAATATTTTTGTTAAGAATATATCACAAAACTTAAAGATATTTAAGAACTAGCATGCAAACATATTTATCTATAGTATACGATAAAAGCATAAAAGCAGTCGAACAAGTACATATACACACGAGTAATTTTACATCACATTGTGTTCACGGATGGACAAGATGACTATATGCTCATAGTATATGGGTTAGTGGCAGGAACAAGCGAGGCATGAGCATGTTTTCCCATTCCATGACTGTATAAGCCTGATAAATTGGTTCAAGCTGGTAGCAGCTCTCATGCTATTAGGGAGCTCGTTCCATAGTTTGGCAGCAGCGTAACTAAAACTGCGGATACCGTACCTTGTTGCTTTGACTCTTGGAATATCCAAGATATTTACATATCTGAAAGAGTATGCCGACTCTTTCAGAGCAACAATTTCCTGAAGATATAAGGGGCTATTTCTACGCAATAGTTTGAAAACCTCCAGCGCCATTGTCCGTATACGGCGGGCTCTTAATGATGGTACCGATATGTGCCTGGGCCCATGGACTATATACGGCGGGCTCTTAAGATGGCATATGCCTGGGCCCATGGACTATATGGTGGTACCGATATATGCCTGGGCCCATGGACTATATACGGCGGGCTCTTAATGATGGTACCGATATATGCCTGGGCCCATGGACTATATACGGCGGGCTCTTAATGATGGTACCGATATATGCCTGGGCCCATGGACTATATACGGCGGGCTCTTAATGATGGTACCGATATATGCCTGGGCCCATGGACTATATACGGCGGGCTCTTAATGATGGTAGGCTTCACAGTTCTAGGAGCTCATCATAACATTTTTCGTTATCTCCAAAGATAAAACGGATAGCACGCTCCTGAATCTTCTCTAATTCTTTGGTACATGCCTCATTGCAAAAGTGTCAATACATACAAGTGAGAGGACAGTAATTAAAATTTGATAAGATAAAAGAAATCGGCTTCAGATGGCGTTTTGATATCTTGAAATCCAAGATAGTCGTCGCGGTCATATGTCAAGCATTGTTATGGCACTTTTCTTCAATATTCTGATAAATGGCCAACAAAAATGTTGCCAAAATGATAATATGGGATCCTGGCGGCCATTATGAAAATTGGTCGCTGTGACCTACATACATGTAGGAATAGCTCACCGTGGCTCCATGTCTAGAAATGCTCCCCAGGTCACCATGTACTTGTTTGCCAAATTTAATGCTTCTATTATGAAAGACCCAGCTTTTTCACATATTGACTTGACTATCCGTGGAAATTATTCTAAATGGTTGAATCGACAGTGGTGGCTTCACTGAATGGTTAAAAGTGACAGCGGCGTTTCAGAGTGAAGCTGGGTGAGAGCTATCAACTGTTTTGTTTGTTGAAATAACGATGAATTGATTGGTATGTCACGTGTTAGAACATGACCAACAGTGCCCGTGTTTCGTATTTTCAGACAGTTAAGTGTGGCTGTCTCCTTGGTATGGGTTAATCTTCACAACCAAGAGCACGAATGTGTTATTGGTTTCATCTTGATAAGCAATACGGTTTCCTAGAAACGTTTGCAATTGCTGATCAATCAAATGAACAAATATCCCCACTCTTATACTTGAGACGAGTGGACAGTGTGTCTCAAAGAAGAGTGTTGAACCCAGCCAATTTAATGTCAGTGATCTCTTCAGAAGCCCACTCCACCATTCCGTTGCCGGCGGGCAATATTACCTTTCAACAATGCACACATGTTTTCTAAGCATATCAGGAACATATGTTTTATATTTCCCTTAACATTATTAATCATCTGACATTCATGTACAGCAATATCTATTTGGCCAGCCTTAGAATATCACAGAGAGAGCAGGCACTGCTTTAACTTAGACTTTTTTAACCGTAGCCAGTTGCTATTATCTCCGAGCAAAATCCGCATTAATAAATCTATACGAACAGTTATGAAGTTGGATGAGATGTCATCTGTTATTTTCATGTAAGATTGATTGTTATTTGTTCCGCGGATCAATTACAGAGGAAATAAACGAACACGACGTCATGGAAAAAACCCCTTCAGACTTGTCCTAACGTGTCAGTTCTAGGTATTATATCTGACGAATGCATGAAATCCTGGCGCGGCTGTTTTGATTCCTCACCCTTCATCGGGTAGAGTGAGAGGGCCAGAGGACAAACGAGATCGAAGCCATCTGTGATTGGTCAGTATTAAAATCGCCGAGGCGGCTGAGGCGAGCGGCGGGATTGAAAATGGGATTTCGATCTCTGCATTCGTGTCGCTCGCTAACCGCTTCGCTGCGTCGCGTGTGATGTGCAAGCTGAACTCGACAGGCGACATTTTATCAACCGATATTTTCCTCAGGAGACATTTCGTCTCGCGACTTTTCCGCAGTCAATACATGTATTTATTGATTATTAATTCTACGGTTGAAATTAAGCTATTAAAATAGATAGAACAAACAACATGTTCATGTTCATGAAGTGATGTTTTCGTCATTCAAAATTCCTGCTTTTCCGCGAGGAAATTTGATAAAAGGTATTTTTTTTCACATGAGATTATCATTTACTAATTTATCTTCCAGTTGTTTTGCCTAGAGGTAGAGCGTTGACCTTATAGAATTAGGAAGAAAACTGAATTTAATGGTGACTATTCTTAATTAATTGAAAAATTGTTTTCAAGATGCTCAGAAAAACTTTGAAGTAGGCACAAAATTGGCTTGAAATGTACCATTCTTCTTTACCTGCAACAGCATTTTACTGTTTTAACACTGTTAACTACCTAGAGGTAGAGCGTTACTCTTTTGAAATTAGGAAGAAAACTGAATTTGATGGTGATTATTTTTAATTAATTGAACAATTGTTTTAAAGATGCCGCTCAAAAACACTTTGAGTTAGGCACAAAATTGACTGGATATAAACCATTCGTCTATATGCCCTGGAGTATAATACCTGCAACAGCATATTACTGTTCCAACACTGTTAACTAATTCTATAAATCACCCACATGTGAAGATGAAATAATGTTAGATCCCTCCATTCTAGTAACCTTAATACAATTTATATATCAAATAAAGTGAAAATTACTGCCGAAATGTCGCGGGACGAAATGTCGTACCCATCACTTATTGTCGAAATGTTGTAGGCCGAAATGTCGTCTGTCGAAGTGTCGTGAATTCCCATTCATAATAGAAACAGTCTGCGATCAAAGTGGCTCAATATCACACCAATTTGCTGCAATTTTCACAAGTCGTATGTCTGTTCATCCACGTCACCTTCCCAGAAGCCTAGCCGATAGAAGGATGTAATATTGATGAACCAATTTTATACGCGAGATCACTGAAATTCGAGGTAAAGCCTCAAGCGAAGAATCGCAACTTGGCCCATAATTGTAATTCGAAATATCCAATTAAGACGTCTGGGCTTCAGGTTATTGCCAAAGTATATGGTTAGATCCTCGTCGCTCGACTTGGTCAACATTTTATAGATAATTTCGTTAAATGGATTTGACTGCTACTGAAAAACTCAACAGGATGAAACTGATTCGTATAAATATCTGCCATTTTGGGAACAGATTTTTCAGTCACTTTCATTCTCGTGAATCTTTGATTTATTTCGCGCCGGCTTAGAATGTATATGGTGTACTATCCTGTAAATAAGATCTCGGAATCGTGGACTCTCACTTCCTATTGAATGTCGGAACTGACGCTTCTTTTATGGTTGCACGTTTCAAATTTGACGAAGATACGGATTATTATTATTATTATTATTATAAATATTATAGGTTGAAGTGAAACTATGCACAAGGGATATTTTTCTAACCGTCTCGTCTGCTTGTATTCTGAGCGAAGAGCTATTATAATATTACGCGAATTGCGTATTTTCGAACTAACCAAAGCGGTTGATCTCCTATCAGAACACAGTGTTGTACCTCACTGAATGGTTCAAATTGACAGCGGCTTTTAAGAGAGAACCCGAGAAATCTGTAATATCTTGTTGCTGTAGGAGCGACTGATGTCTTAATCGTTATGTCAGATGTCTCAAACTGACCAACCGTCCTCATGTGTCACGTATTCATACAGCTAAGTGCGACTGTCTCGTCAACATTATTTTATTGCTGCTAAACTTCACAAACAACAGCACCGATTCGTAATTGGTATCTTCTTGGCGCTCTCCCCAAGAAATGTTCGCCGTTGCTGCCAAATTAAATGAATAAATATCACCGCTCTTATACTTGAGATCAGCCGTCAGTATGTCTCACAGAAGAGACACATTGTCAATCTATTCCAGGCCTGAGATCTGTTCACATGTCTAATCCGTCATTCCGTTCCCAGCGAGCAATATTTTTTTTCAATAAAATACGCAATTTTGGTCCATACGCTATGTAAGCCATTACCGGAGTAGGCCATTTTTATTCTCATGTTATTATTTTTTGTTGGGGGTGAGGGGGGGGGGGGATCTTCAAAAGGTTTCGATTATGTGGTGAGGAAGGGAGGTAATCGGTCTATAGGCGGAGCTACCATTTGATCCTCACTAAATTTGCAAGCAAAATGGTGGCTGTGGGGCATTCCCTTCTCCTTTTTAGTAGCTGAACACAAAACTGCCTGTCCGATCACAGGAGTACCTACATATAGATTTGACACTTCCCCAGACGGGTCGTTGATTTGAGTTTGAGAGCAATCAAACTATCAAACCAACTACAACATGTCACCTGTTATGGGGTCAGTCCAGATTTCAAGCCGTATCCATCACATCTCATCCCATAACGAAAATAACTTGATCCATTTTGGAATGGCGTAGTCGCGTTGTAGAGAAAGAGAGGCTGAAACTGAAAATTCTCATCCCATAGCGCCACTTTGCCATATCAGCCTCTCTTTCTCTGCAGCGCGACTACACCATTCCGGAATGGATCAAGTTCTTCTCATCCCACAACGTCACTACGCCATTTCAAAGTTGAAGCCTCTATTTCTCTACAGTTTCATTGCTTTCTGATTTGATAGCATTTCTTGGATTAACATATACACTGATATATGAGGGTTTATCGCATTCAAACATTGTTCAATGACTATTAGCTCTCTTGCTTTGACAGATACACTGTTTTACAGTTATAATCTATTGAAATATAGTTCAGGGATTCCATAGCATTTCTAGGTTCAACAGATGCACTGCTGTAAAGGTTTCTCTCTGTTTAACAATGGGAATTCTCGTTCAGATTGTTTTTCACTCCAGCATTGTTCACAAGAGGTAAACATGATTTCAGTCCCTCAAATACACGTAATTGCTAGGTGATAACATGAGAATTAAGCATTCCTCCAGTTTATCAGGTTTATACATTACACATTACATCAGACAATGCCCACAGAATATATACCTTTTCTAAGTTTGAAAGATACAGGATTGAATAAATGACTACTCAATGATTGCATCCACAACACTGAAGCATTGCCCATGGATACTATAGTATTAGTTTACCTAGTTTTTCTGCGTTTCTTGCATTTACCAGGTTACCCCAAGTTAAGGCGTTCACTCCATCAGACGTCCATCATGCTCATTCATTAACATCAGATGAGTTGTTTGAGTTGATCTGTCATCACAGCTCCCGAGCTAGCGTATCTAATTCCGCTTAAGCCGGTGATAGGGGCTGTGTAGATACTTCATAATCTCCACATAAACAGCTGCAATAAAAGCGCGACTGAGATACTAAGGCTACGTCAGAGAATCCACCGTATATTCTGGTGGAAAAGTGAGGTGCCAATGGAAGCTTCCCTCTAGAGTCATATGGTTGCTTCTTAGTTGCCAGACGTCGTCAATTTTTTTCACCTCTGGCATATCGCTCCAATTTATTACATGTATATGGTAGGATTCTGCTGGTGGACTGTTAGTCCCCGAGGCCCGCGCTCTCTTCATGCCATTCTACAAATATATGTAGGTTTATTGTTTTGGGGGAAATTTGAGCCGCACGACGTCGGGCATTACAGGTTAGTTTCTTTGGGTATTCTTCCATTTACCAGGTTTACCACATGCTTAGGCGTTTACTCCATCAGACGTCCATGACGCTGATCCATTAACATCGCAGCTCCCGAACTAACGTATCTAATTCCTGTTGAGCCGGTGCTAGGGGCTGGCTGTATACTTCATAGTCTCCACATGAACCGCTGCAATAAAAGAGCGTCTGAGATACTAAGGCTACCTTCGAGAATCCACCGTATTCTCGAGTCTGAATGTGAGGTGCCAAGGGAAGCTTTCCTGTAGAGTCATATTGTTGCATATCGATCCAATTTAAAAATTCATCCCTGTCTAAGTTTTTCACAGCGTCACTGCACCATTCCAAAATCATGAATCCACTACAGGGTCACCGCGTCATATCAAAATCCCTCTCCCCCTTTTTCCACAGCGTCACTGCGCCATTTCAAAATTGAACCCTTTCCTTCTCCACAGCATCACTGATCTATTTTGAACCTTTTTATCCACAGCGTCTCTGCACCATTTCAGAATGATTCTCCTCTTTCCCTACAGCGACATCCGGTCTAGTTCATATTGATGATTAGAAATCTGATGTGCTACGTTCAGATTCATAGTTTTCCGGAATTCGAGCCCGGGGGAACAGATTGATACTTATAAAACAGTTTAACTGATGAGATGGTATAAATCCATATATCAGTTATATGTTAAACCAAGAAATGATATCAAATCAAGAGGCAGTGTGTGAGTGAAGTATAACACTGTATGAAGTGAAGATAATGAGTATAAAATATATTTGTTAAACCAGGATATACTATAATATCCATGGGCAATGTTTCAGTGCTGTGAATGCAATGTTTGATTAGTGATCTAGTCAATCCTGTATCACTCAAATCTAGAAATAATATAGATTCTGTGAGCATTGTCAGGTTAAGTGTAATTTATAATGTATAAACCTGATAAACTGGGCAATGCTTAATTCAGCCTCTGGGTTCATGAAACGCCAGTCGATGTTCCCACCACTATTAGGATATTGCTCATTCATTATGTAACTCCACTTTTCGCCGGTAATCTGCTATTCTCTGTGTAGCCTAATGTGTATCACTAAGGCCCCATAAAATTACCTTCACATAACCGAATTGTTGTAAATGTATAATGAGGCCTTTTTATTCGATCGATTTGAGATTTCGAAATTGATCAACTGGGATAAACAATCTAGGTAAACCAAGACGGCATATCAGGGAAATACCATCCAGTAATAACGCTATGAAATATTCGTGTTAGCTGTTTTTTCCGAGAGCTTATAATAAGTCAATCAGGGCAATTCTGCCTATTCAGTTTGTCAAACATTGGCGTTTCATTCATGGATATTAAATCTTTTTGTGGGATGGTCTTTTGATATTCCCAGCCGCCCGACAAAAAGCAGACTATTCAGATAGAGCAATCCTTGGAACTTTCTGGAGCAGAACGTTTACCACGACCCATGTCTAGACATGATAACTTATTTGGATATGGTTTCAATGTGCCATATGTGTAATTACAAGAAGCTCTACTCTGAAGTTGTTTCTCTCTGATTGGCTAACACATGTAGTTGAAATTCGCACAGGATTTATACAGCGTTGAAATCAGATTAGTCAGGGCTGTTGGGGATTTTTTGGTTCACATTCTTCCAAAAGCACTAAATTTGGCCCATATTTCGCCCATACCATACTATTTCGATTTTTGACGGGCGCCCCCTTGGGCCGCCATATTGGCGAAATTCAATATGGTCGCCACCCGGGTTAGAGGTCAATCGTAGTTAAATAACTAAAAGGGCTAGAAATATGAATAATAGCACTTTTTAATGGTTTTGGGGGTCGGAGAATATGATTGTGATCTTATTTCAACGATTTGAGGTCAAGGTGACCCTTCAAGGTCACCCTAAACGTCATTTTCGCCATTATCAGTGGTTTTTGGGCAAGATATATAAACTGCCTCATTCTATTGGTTCCCGGGGTTGAGTAACCCGAATCTAGCATTATTTTGGCGATTCGGGGCAATATTTCATTTAAGAGTCGCGATAGAGGTCATCCGAAGCAGAGGCCAACCAGAGGTCAATTGTAGGTAAAACACCAAAAGGGCTAGAATCACAAATAATACCCAAGGGGATTGTCGCATTCGGAGAATCCGATTCTGATCTTATTTTGAAGATTTGAGGTCACCCCATTTTGGGGTCAAAGGTCAAAGATCAACAGTTACCACTAAGAATAATCGAACGAAGATCATTCAGGAACAAATTTTATTAAAATACTTCGGAAATGACATCTGCTGACAAAATGCTATAACTGTGCCGCTACGCCGCTATGTGTATGTAAATGTTCGAAATACAATACAAAGACCGCTTTAGCAACAATTTACCAATGATTATTAGTACCTATAGCTTCTGGCTTGCGCTGTCAATAAACTGGGAAGTCGAGTCGCACCCAGTAAGGCTGTGGGAGAGGGGTAGTGCCAAGGATTTTGACGGACCGAGATCGGAACAAATGGTATGAACTGGAACGTCACAATATTTTTTTCCAGTACCGAAGCCCACCAAGAGTTCCGATAGACCAAGGGGCTCCAACGACCGGATATAGCTAGGCTGTTGTATGACCCTCCTTCGTGGCATGTGCTAGATGCAGGAGGACTCTGGTGTCCGCCTCGGAATGGTTGCACGGTTGCATTGTTGTGAGGTCACAACGCCTGTTGAAGAACACGGACTCAAAACAGATACACAGGAGGAGCTTTCCGCCCATGTCAGTCTTGGAGATCTTTGTGCTGATGAATGAGAACGGCTCCTTTTTGTTCTCAATCTTTAAGAAGCCACTGATCCATTCATACCTCGGGATTTTAGGGGTACCGGAAAAAAAGTATTGTGTCATTCCAGTCCAAACCATCTGTTCCGATCTTGGTCCGTCAAAGTCCTCGGCACTACCCCTCCTTCACAGCTTAACGGTGTGCAAGACGACTTCACAGTTTCTTGGATATGGCAAAAAGACCGCCTGGGCAGCCTGTGTGAGCATATCGGACCCCACCCACACACTAGTGGCTCTCATGCACGATCCTGACACTCTCGAGTCCGTGCATATGGAGCTTATAAAACGCTTCATCGCACTAATGTGCCGCAGGGGATGTGATGCAGCCGGTGTCAATGAGGCCAAGCATCACCTCTTCACCACTGCAACCAGATCGCTGGAAAACAGCTCACCTTCCAAGCCGCGCTTTTGCAGCATGTGAAGCGAGCGCTACTGCAAGCGAGTTTCTACTGCAGTCAGGTCACTTCACTCCAGCAGGAAATCCTTGACTTCAGTGAGTGGAGCTGGCACAAGGAATGCACCAGTACATGGCAGCCGCTATGGACCACTCTCAGCGACACTTCTATGGCATATGCCATTCTCATGCACTGCGGCTGGCTCAAGGCATGCACGGGAAGGTGCAAATGCAACTGTGCCGATGTCCGATGTACGATCCTCTGCAAATGCGAAGGCGGGTGCGTTAATAACGAGGGCGTTGTTGACAAGTATTACTTATTGCTGGCATCATAGAGCGCAAGCCAGAAGGCATAGGTAGTAAAAGTAATCATTGGTATAGTGTTGCTAAAGCGGTCTTTGTGTTGTATTTTGAACATTTAAATGCATATAGTGCCGTAGCGGCATAGTTATAGCATTTTGTCAGCAGATGCTATCTCCGGAGTATTTTAATAACATTTATTCCTGAATAATCTTATTTCGATTGTTTTCAGTAGCAACTGTTGATCTTTGACCTTTAATTCGCAAATGAGGTGACCATGACCTCAAATCGTCAAAATAAGGTCAGAATCTAATTCTCAAATGCTACAAAGCCCTATGGTATTATTTGTGATTCTAACACTTTTGGTGTTTCCTATAATTGACCTTTGGTTGATCTCTGGTTCGGGTGAACTCTATCGTGAACCTCACATGCAATATTGCCTCAGATCATCAAAATATGGCCAGATTCGGGTTACTCAACCCCGAAATCGATAAAATGAGGTAGTTTGTATATCTCGACTAAAAACCATTAAAAATGACGAATTTAACCCCAAAATGACCTTTACGATGACCTTGACCTCAAATCGTTGAGGTGATCAGATTCCCCGACACTGAAAACCAATCAAAGGTTGTATTATTCATGATTCTAGCCATTTTGTTTTTTAAATACGATTGACCTCTAACCCGAGTGGCCGCCATATTGAATTTCGTCAATATGGCGGCCCTAGGTGGCGGCTACCTTGGCGCCCGTCAAAAATCGAAAAGGTATTGTATGGGCGACATATGGGCCAAAGTTGGTGCTTTTGGAAGAATCTGAACCAAACAGTCCCTTTTATGCCCTAACATCCCGGACTAGATATAATATTCGCGATATTATATCTGAGTTTACTTAAATTGCTGGGATACATAGCTGTTGATACGTTTCACACCTGCCAGAAATTGCACTTGGTTGTCCATAACAAATCGCCATTTGGTCGAGAATTTGAAGGAATAAAAGTAAAGAAACAAATCAGGTCTGGCGAAATAAACGGGACGAGTGGTAATGGGAATCCAAGGGGGGTTCTGGAGCCTAATCGTAAATCATACCAAAATTGCAAAGAAAATCGTTCGGCGGGACGAGAGGGGTTGGTATCTAACTTGTTTCAGTGCACAATAACTGAACTATCCAGTGCAACTAAATTATTCAATACTGGACTTGATTTATCTTCGAAGAGGTGAGAATTACGCCTGTCTAGACCGATAAGTTTGTGAAAGCAAAGCCTTGTATGTAATTACATTTCCGAGACTGTGCGATGTCTGAAATGCTGAAATCGTGGCGACGGCGTTTGAACCTCACCGAAAGAAAAAACCCAGACCATTCTATCCAATGCACACAAAATATCGCGGGCGATAATATGCAACACAAGCGAATATTTTGAAATGGAATTAGTTGTTCATTCTTTATTATTATACTTAAAACCAGATTTGTTCCTCCTGATTGTCTGGAACTCAAGACACAAGTCATGACGTCCTGTAATTCCAGATAGCGAACGGCGCAAACATCAACTAGCCGTATCTGTGATTAATATCACGAGCTTTCATTGAACCCACCCATTGCCCTCAGGGGCATGTCCCCACCCCAGGGCATCTGAGCCGACCCTCATATATTCTATATCTATAGGTTAGCCAGGTGTTTGAATGGACATGAATATCCCTACGACGTGACGTAAATCAGAACTATCCAGACAGGAACACCGAAAAGGAACCGCAGTGATTAAATAAAATAGGGAGATCGCGTGCCCTTTCTATACTACTCATCGCGCACTACTCATCGCGCATGCGCAGTCGACCCATTCTACTGTAGGGTGCAAGCCTGGCACATGGAATCTCAGGTAGTGAAAACCCCAGGTCTCTCGCCCCACCCTATCCCGCGCCACACCTATGCGACCCGCTGTGCCCTTTCTATACTACTCATCACGCATGCGCAGTCGACACATTCTACTGTAGGGTGACCATGGCATCTCATGAAGTAGGAGAAGTCGGAGTCGGACACGTCACGGATGAAGAAGTGAAACCGACATGTCTCTTGCCTTCTTGGTCGGCTTCTTTAATAGTATGATGAGTAAAGCAGAGTAGGAGGAGGAGTAGGAGGAGGAGTCGGACACGCCACGGATTAAAACTAGGGAGACTACTCATCACGCATGAGCAGTCGACCAATTCTATTGTAGGTTGACCAATGGATCTCATGAAGTACGATGAGTAAAGCGGAGGAGGAGGAGGAGTAGGAGGAGTCGGACACGCCACGGATTATACTAGGGAGATGGCGCTTTTGAGACGAGGAAAATGTTTTCAGCTCAAGTGGCGGGTGAGCGGAAATTATCTGATCTAAACATGAATCTTACATTAGCTCCATGAACTAGCTTAATGTGCACTTTCTAAGTCTCTCCCACACACACGCCACGTTGAATAACCATAATTTTGATACTACAAACTCTGAGCTTCTCCATGTAATCTCAATTCAATGCACGAGCTTTCAGTCCTCTTGCCGACCCTTTCAACCTTCAAAAGCTCATGCATTAAATTGTGTTACCGTGGAGAAGACCCCACGTAT
Organism: Hanleya hanleyi; assembly: GCA_036873755.1. Taxonomy (NCBI): domain Eukaryota; kingdom Metazoa; phylum Mollusca; class Polyplacophora; order Lepidopleurida; family Hanleyidae; genus Hanleya; species Hanleya hanleyi. The sequence goes on along the minus strand of JAVTVY010014268.1, from coordinate 17,515 downwards.
GTCTGAAGAATGGAGATCTCACGTACGAGTCTAAAACAGTAAACCATAATCGTGTGAAATTGATGTTCATTCTTTATTATTATACTTAAAACCAGATTTGTTCCTCCTGATTGTCTGGAACTCAAGACACAAGTCATGACGTCCTGTAATTCCAGATAGCGAACGGCGCAAACATCAACTAGCCGTATCTGTAATTAATATTACGAGCTTTCATTGAACCCACCCATTGCCCTCAGGGGCATGTCCCCATCCCAGGGCATCTGAGCCGACCCTCATATATTCTATATCTATAGGTTAGCCAGGTGTTTGAATGGACATGAATATCCCTACGACGTGACGTAAATCAGAACCATCCAGACAGGAACACCCAAAAGGAGCCGCAGTGATTAAATAAAATAGGGAGATCGCGTGCCCTTTCTATACTACTCATCGCGCAGCGCATTACTCATCGCGCATGCGCAGTCGACCCATTCTACTGTAGGGTGCAAGCCTGGCCCATGGAATCTCAGGTAGTGAAAGCCCCAGGTCTCTCGCCCCACCCTATCCCGCGCCACACCTATGCGACCCGCTGTGCCCTTTCTATACTACTCATCACGCATGCGCAGTCGACCCATTTTACTGTAGGGTGACCAAGGCATCTCATGAAGTATGATGAGTAAAGCGGAGTAGGAGGAGGAAGAGGAGTAGGAGGAGGAGTCGGACACGCCACGGATTATACTAGGGAGATGGCGCTTTTGAGACGAGGAAAATGTTTTCAGCTCAAGTGGCGGGTGAGCGGAAATTATCTGATCTAAACATGAATCTTACATTAGCTCCATGAACTAGCTTAATGTGCACTTTCTAAGTCTCTCCCACACACACGCCACGTTGAATAACCATAATTTTGATACTACAAACTCTGAGCTTCTCCATGTAATCTCAATTCAATGCACGAGCCTTCAGTCCTCTTGCCGACCCTTTCAACCTTCAAAAGCTCATGCATTAAATTGTGTTACCGTGGAGAAGACCCCACGTATGTCTGAAGTATGGAGATCTCACGTACGAGTCTGAAACACTAAACCATAATCGTGTGAAATTGATGTTCATTCTTTATTATTATACTTAAATCCAGATTTGTTCCTCCTGGTTGTCTGGACCTCAACACACAAGTCATGGCGTCCTGTAATTCCAGATAGCGAACGGCGCAAACATCAACTAGCCGTATCTGCGATTACTATTACGAGCTTTCATTGAACCCACCCATTGCCCTCAGGGGCATGTCCCCACCCCAGGGCATCTGAGCCGACCCTCATATATTCTATATCTATAGGTTAGCCAGGTGTTTGAATGGACATGAATATCCCTACGACGTGACGTAAATCAGAACCATCCAGACAGGAACACCCAAAAGGAGCCGCAGTGATTAAATAAAATAGGGAGATCGCGTGCCCTTTCTATACTACTCATCGCGCACTACTCATCGCGCATGCGCAGTCGACCCATTCTACTGTAGGGTGCAAGCCTGGCCCATGGAATCTCAGGTAGTGAAAGCCCCAGGTCTCTCGCCCCACCCTATCCCGCGCCACACCTATGCGACCCGCTGTGCCATTTCTATACTACTCATCACGCATGCGCAGTCGACCCATTCTACTGTAGGGTGACTAAGGCATCTCATGAAGTATGATGAGTAAAGCGGAGTAGGAGGAGGAAGCGGAGTAGGAGGAGGAGTCGGACACGCCACGTATTATACTAGGGAGATGGCGCTTTTGAGACGAGGAAAATGTTTTCAGCTCAAGTGGCGGGTGAGCGGAAATTATCTGATCTAAACATGAATCTGACATTAGCTCCATGAACTAGCTTAATGTGCACTTTCTAAGTCTTTCCCACACACACGCCACGTTGAATAACCATAATTTTGATACTACAAACTCTGAGCTTCTCCATGTAATCTCAATTCAATGCACGAGCTTTCAGTCCTCTTGCCGACCCTTTCAACCTTCAAAAGCTCATGCATTAAATTGTGTTACCGTGGAGAAGACCCCACGTGTGTCTGAAGAATGGAGATCTCACGTACGAGTCTAAAACAGTAAACCATAATCGTGTGAAATTGATGTTCATTCTTCATTATTATACTTAGAACCAGATTTGTTCCTCCTGATTGTCTGGAACTCAAGACACAAGTCATGACGTCCTGTAATTCCAGATAGCGAACGGCGCAAACATCAACTAGCCGTATCTGTAATTAATATTACGAGCTTTCATTGAACCCACCCATTGCCCTCAGGGGCATGTCCCCACCCCAGGGCATTTGAGCCGACCCTCATATATTCTATATCTATAGGTTAGCCAGGTGTTTGAATGGACATGAATATCCCTACGACGTGACGTAAATCAGAACCATCCAGACAGGAACACCCAAAAGGAGCCGCAGTGATTAAATAAAATAGGGAGATCGCGTGCCCTTTCTATACTACTCATCGCGCACTACTCATCGCGCATGCGCAGTCGACCCATTCTACTGTAGGGTGCAAGCCTGGCCCATGGAATCTCAGGTAGTGTAAACCCCAGGTCTCTCGCCCCACCCTATCCCGCGCCACACCAATGCGACCCGCTGTGCCCTTTCTATACTACTCATCACGCATGCGCAGTAGACCCAGTTTACTGTAGGGTGACCAAGGCATCTCATGAAGTAGGAGACGTCGGAGGCGGACACGCCACGGATGAAGAAGTGAAACCGACATGTCTCTTGCCTTCTTGGTCGGCTTCTTTAATAGTATGATGAGTAAAGCGGAGTAGGAGGAGGAGTAGGAGGAGGAGTCGGACACGCCACGGATTATACTAGGGAGACTACTCATCACGCATGCGCAGTCGACCCATTCTATTGTAGGTTGACCAAGGCATCTCATGAAGTAGGAGAAGTCGGAGTCGGACACGCCACGGATGAAGAAGTGAAACCGACATGTCTCTTGCCTTCTTGGTCGGCTTCTTTAATAGTATGATGAGTAAAGCGGAGTAGGAAGAGGAGGAGGAGTAGGAGTCGGAGTCGGACACGCCACGGATTATACTAGGGAGATGGCGCATTTGAGACGAGGAAAATGTTTTCAGCTCAAGTGGCGGCTGAGCGGAAATTATCTGATCTAAACATGAATCTTATATTAGCTCCATGAACTAGCTTAATGTGCACTTTCTAAGTCTCTCCCACACACACGCCACGTTGAATAACCATAATTTTGATACTGCAAACTCTGAGCGTATCCATGTAATCTCAATTCAATGCACACGAGCTTTCAGTCCTCTTGCCGACCCTTTCAACCTTCAAAAACTCATGCATTAAATTGTGTTATCGTGGAGAAGACCCCACGTATGTCTGAAGAATGGAGATCTCACGTACGAGTCTAAACCAGTAAACCATAATTGTGTGAAATGGTTAGTGTTGGGAGACACGACCTTACTGTTGGGAGACACGGGCCGCTAAATGTAATGGCAACAGTCTTTATAAAAAATCCCCGATACAGCTAGTGCATATATACTTTTATCATAGTTTGATATCACAATTTGGCAGCATTCAACAGGTGATGTTCAACCCGCGCATCGCATTCATTCGTATGCTCCAGTCACACGGAATTGTCAAAAGGTTTCAACGGAAACGTCACGTATCAAGCCAAATCCTTCAGCATGCCTAATACGGACGTTTCTCAGTCGATCCCCAGAGGACGCAAAAATCATGTTTACTCATTGATTCGATTTGCGAGGCCATATTGTTAGGGCAAGTGGCTCAGCAGTCTGAATAGTCAAGACAATTTTGTTTGTTCAGTATCAATCTCAGGCGGGTTCTACTGATATTATGGACAGACAACCAAACTAAAATGAGGCCTACGAACTATTCCACTGCTTCTGAAAACGACTCGCAATGTAATGTCTACGAGAGAATACTATAGGGATTCTCTGTACATGGCAGTTTGATACAAACGACTTGAAATTAACTGGGCGATATTATTATGTACGGTACGTATATCAATGCCAACGTGAGTTAATGATAATATGCATTTATTTTTAGACAACACGTTTGTGGTAAAGAGAAGACTGATACCGGATAGAATCCAAAAGATATTTTTTTCTCATTTTTTTTTTTTTTTAAGGAGTACTAATCATTTTAAAACCGCGAATTCGCAATCCTCAGAGTGCAGCCATTGTACTGTATCCAGAAAGCGGATATGACGTAGGGTCAAGGCATGGAGCTCTTCTGTCTGTTCGGGTAATATACGTGCAGCACGGAGTCTTCAATCGAAATTGAGTGAAGTCATGTCGACGAGCGACAGTTCCGATTCCAGCGTTGAAAGCGACGAGGAAGCTGCGTTTGAATTTCAGGGCTACCAATTCGAACCGAAACGCTCAGATACGGAAGATCAGAGCAGCGTTAAATAAATTCCAAAAATTAAAAAAAATACAGTTGAATACCAGTTGACTAGCTCTTTCAGTTGAATTATATCTTTACCATACCCGAACCTTTCCTTTAAATAATATGAGAAAAAGAATCTCATGTTGACTTGATCATGAGATGAAAATGGCGGCTCGGTTGGGATGCATTGCCTTTCTCTCGAGTGGGAGTTTTCATGAAAATGATTATTTAACATTCGTGCAAAATAGGATGTAGCCGGCCATCACTTAACCCTGATATACACTCACTGTTACAGACACACATTTCTGAAAACCCCCGCAGTTCTTAGCCCGCAGTTTTTAGCCCACCATCACCAGACGGTGGGCATTTCAAATCGCTTTTCGTCCGTGGTCCGTCGTCCGTCCGTCCGTCGTCCGTCGTTTGTCCGTAAACAATTCTTGTTATCGCGATTTCTCAGGAACTACTGCATGGATCTTTCTCAAATTTGGCACACAGGTTCCCCTTGGGGTCTAGTTGTGCAAGATGCCTTTCCTGGTCCGATTCCACAGGTCGGCCATCTTGGATTTCCCCATGAAACCTGTAATCGCTTTTCGTCCGTGGTCCGTCGTCCGTCCGTCGTCCGTCGTTTGTCCGTAAACAATTCTTGTTATCGTGATTTCTCAGGAAGTACTGCGTGGATCTTTCTCAAATTTGGTACACAGGTTCCCCTTGCGGTCTAGTTGTGCAAGATACTTTTATCGGTCCGATTCGAAATCCCAATATGGCTCCCAGGCGGCCATTTAAGATTTCCCCATGAAACTTTGTTATTGTGATTTCTCAGGAAGTGCTCCATGGATCTTTCTCAAATGTGGTACACAGGTTCCCCTTGGGGCCTAGTTGCACAAGATACCTCTTCTGGTCTGATTCGAAAATCCAATATGGCCACCAGGCAACCATCTTGGATTTCCCCATGAAACTTTGATATCGTGATTTCTCAGGAAGTACTGCATGGATCTTTCTCAAATTTGGTACACAGGTTCCCCTTGCGGTCTAGTTGTGCAAGATACTTTTATCGGTCCGATTCGAAATCCCAATATGGCCCCCAGGCGGCCATTTAAGATTTCCCCATGAAACTTTGTTATTGTGATTTCTCAGGAAGTACTCCATGGATCTTTCTCAAATGTGGTACACAGGTTCCCCTTGGGGCCTAGTTGCACAAGATACCTCTTCTGGTCTGATTCGAAAATCCAATATGGCCACCAGGCAACCATCTTGGATTTCCCCATGAAACTTTGATATCGTGATTTCTCAGGAAGTACTGCATGGATCTTTCTCAAATTTGGTACACAGGTTCCCCTTGCGGTCTAGTTGTACAAGATACTTTTTTCGGTCCGATTCGAAATCCCAATATGGCCCCCAGGCGGCCATTTTAGATTTCCCCATGAAACTTTGTTATTGTGATTTCTCTGGAAGTACTCCATGGATTTTTCTCAAATGTGGTACACAGGTTCCCCTTGGGGTCTAGTTGCACAAGATACCTCTTCTGGTCTGATTCGAAAATCCAATATGGCCACCAGGCAACCATCTTGGATTTCCCCATGAAACTTTGATATCGTGATTTCTCAGGAAGTACTGCATGGATCTTTCTCAAATTTGGTACAGGTTCCCCTTGCGGTCTAGTTGTGCAAGATACCTTTTCTGGTCCGATTCGAAAATCCAATATGGCCACAAGGCGGCCATCTTGGATTTCCCGATGAAACCTTGTTATCGCGATTTCTCAGGAACTACTTGATGGATCTTTCTGAAAGTTGGTACACAGGTTTCCCTTGGGGTCTAGTTGTGCAAGATACCTTTTCTGGTTCGATTCGAAAATCCAATATGGCCACCAGGCAGCCATCTTGGATTTCACCATGAAACTTTGTTATCGTGATTTCTCAGGAAGTGCTGCATGGATCTTTCTGAAATTTGGTACACAGGTTCCCCTTGGGGCCTAGTTGTGCAAGATACCTTTTCTGGTCCGATTCGAAAATCCAATATGGCCACAAGGCGGCCATCTTGGATTTCCCGATGAAACCTTGTTATCGCGATTTCTCAGGAACTACTTCATGGATATTTCTCAAATTTGGTACACAGGTTTCCCTTGGGGTCTAGTTGTGCAAGATGCCTTTTCTGGTCCGATTCGGAAATCCAATATGGCCACCAGGCAGCCATCTTGGATTTTCCCATGAAACCTTGTTATCACGATTTCTCAGGAACTACTGCATGGATCTTTCTCAAATTTGGTACACAGGTTCCCCTTAGGGTCTGGTTGTGCAAGATACCTTTTTCTGGTCCGATTTGAAATCCAATATGGGCACCAGGCAGCCATCCTGGATTTCCCAATGAAACTTTGTTATCGTGATTTCTCAGGACGTACTGCATGGATCTTTCTCAAATTTGGTACACAGGTTCCCCTTGGGGTCTAGTTGTGCAAGATACCTTTTTCGGTCCGATTCGAAATCCCAATATGGCCACCAGGCGGCCATTTTAGATTTCCCCATAAAACGTTGTTATCGTGATTTCTCAGGAAGTGCCGCATGGATCTTTCTGAAATTTGGTACACAGGCCCCACATGGAGCCTAGTTCAAGATACCTTTTTTGGTCCGATTCGAAAATCCAAGTTACGCTTCAAATTAATACGGTATTCCCGAGTTGTGACGTTGCATCACAAGAGTAGGCGGATCAAACGGTGGGGCATATTCTATATATTGACTGTAGAGAATATCCATACCTTCACCTTCTATATCAAGGAGTTCAAATGATTCGCAATTAAAATGTATTTCTTCAAATTTTAAATCAGTTAGACGGGTCGGCTACACGAAGGGACGTCACTCTTGTGACACGTCACAACTCGACAACTGTAGACTACTGCGTGTTTCGATCCAAGAGAGATAATCAGTATTCAGACACTTTCAAAGTTTCTACATTACTGCACAGACCGGATCTCTTCAGTATTAAGTTTTGCACCATCTTACTATTTTCGAGCATGGTATCTTAAAAGAGATAACTCAAACTAGCCCAGTAAACAGAACAGAATTAGCATTCGTTCCTAATTATAAAATCTTAAGTATGTCTCATGCGAAAGTGTCAAAGAGATTTGTCTTCGCTTCCAATAGCTAATGATGACACGTGCGAAAAAAGTTAAATACTACAAAACGAAGATGAAGGATCCTCTTGACATTCACTTTCAGACGAACTTTGCTCATTTCACTTGTACTATAACAACCGACTTCAAGTACAGTTTCTAGAAATCTTGGAACTCTTGAAACTTAGAAAGATAATATCTTGGTGTTTTCCAGTGTCCCTTTTTCGATCTTTTTCGCTCAAATTCGAAATTATGTAAACAAAATTACAAATCATTCGTTTGTTCTTAGTAACAATGAACAAAAAGATCCTCTTGTCATTAGCTTACAATTATCGGACAATGGTGGGCGCCAAGATCCTTCAGGATCTCTCGTTTCTGGGCGGTTTCTTGTGTAGGAGAGGAATGCCAATACTAAGAATCACCCTCTCGATTAAAACATGCGATGAACAGTATTTTCAAGATTAACCCGAATGACAAAAACCGGTCCAATAAGCACATAAAATAGGCAAGATTAGAAACTCCGCACACTTATACTAATAAGCTGAACATTTTCTGATATAGTGTCAACTCATCAGATCACCATAATGGCCCATACAGACTTATAGTCATCATAGTCAATAGCTTGTGTCTTGATGAATTTCACGAAGAAATAGTTGCAAAAATCAGCAATTTTTGTTTCTTTAAATTAAAGTACCAGATACTTGTAATTGGCAGAACACAGCCCAATATCTCGGGATTAAAACAACGTACTTCTGGTATCGTTGCAGAGTGTCAATATTGGTCATTTGCTCTAAACACTTATCCCACACCCCATTATTTGACAAATTTTGATAAAATGCAACGCAGTGGAGTACAACGCTTGAAAACCCTGTCAAGTCATGACCCAAAATGATAACAACTGCTCACACGTACTTGAGAGAGAGAGAAGGAATTACGGTTTAACGTCTCGTTCAACAATATTTCAGTTATATAGCGACGCCACATGCTTGAGGTAATCATAGCTCATACCTCTAGATTTATTCCTTTTGCTGGAGAAAACCTTATAAAATAGCCAAAAATAGGCCAATATAGTGGCAGAGCCGATCCAGCGATGTAACTCCTATAGGCCTTTTCGGCAATACGAAACTTACTTGCCAAACTAATGCGTACCATAGCTAGAAGTGTTGGACAGAATGTATGATACAACATTTCATTCAGTATGACTTGACTCTACTACACAGTCAAACTTTCACCAACCAGTACCGTTCAGTTCTTTACCGATTGGTACCATTCAGTTACCTGTTGGTACTCTCTAGGTAACTCGTTGGTACTGCACGGAAATTTTAGGATTGGTACCGTCAAGTCCTGACTGAACAGTACCGTGCAGTTACCAATCAGTCACCACTTGGTAATATATGCCAGGTTCTTTCCAGTTACCTACCAGTAACTGATTGGTAACCAATTGGTAGCCATAACGATCCCAACTTTGCAGTACCATGCAGGTCTGACTTGAAGGCTACTGGTCAGTTACTGGTTGGTAACCAATAGATTATACCATAAATGAAATGTGTGGTAACTGACTGGTGACCGGTTGGTACTGTTCAGTTATGGATTGGTGACCAACTTGACAACTGAACAGTACCACAAGGGGACCTTTCCTACCAGTACCAAGAGGCACTGGCAGGTAAGCAGAAATTGACTGGTAGCCGTTCAGTAACTGAGCTGTAACCAATCAAGGTACTGAAGTGTTACTGCATTGTTACCAACAGGTACCAAGTGTGGAAAATTGGGATGGTAACATAGCGGTGACTCATTGGTAACTCATTGGTAACTGCATGGTAGCCAATCAGTACCCGGTTGGTACTGATCAGTTGAAAACTGAACGGTACCACAAGGGGACCTTTCCTACCAGTACCCATCAGTTCTCAACCAACCAGTAGCCAACCGATTACAGAGTGGTACTGGTTGGTGAAAGTTTGCCTGTGTAGATAAACTCGTTTTGGTGAACAATCAATAACAAAAATCATCAATAATTGCTGGAACTTGACTTTCGCTTCGGGTACATGCGCGAATATACATGTACATATACATGTGATGAAAATATAACATAGGCACAAGATGGAGTACTTCTAAGCGTGTAGTCCGTCGAGCAATATTCAGCCCTTGTTCATTAAGAATTTCCGTGTCCATAATCCAGAGCACCAAATTATAAAAAATAAGTTATAGTATTCATAAAAATAGGCCAGTTTCCTGCAAGAGAGAAGTGGTCAATAGTTTTCAATGAAGCCGGCAATAGATCATGATGTTCCAAAAATGTATTCTTAATCCATACGATTTTCGTTGTAAAGTCGTTGTCTGGAGTATGATGTATCTCAGTCACGTGTTGATCACGTCTGTTCATATGAACACCTTCAGAATCTTGAAAAACATGAGTTCATGCGAGAGTTCCCTTTCATTTCAAAGTCACCCGGTCCGGTAGAACTCCAAAACGTCAAACATAATCACTGACTCTGACAAGAATGAGCCCGTAAAAGTCAAATGCATGCCCGTGGGAGATAGCTGCGGCATTTGCGGCGATGACAAACGTTTGTCAGTATCAATTGAACTTTAATTAAAGCTGAAGAGCTATCAGTGGTTGGAACCGCAAGAGGAATGTCAATCTGGGATGTTTTCTAAGTCCCGCTTCCAATGACCAAGATGGGCCAGTCGGCTCCAAAACAGATACGAGCGTAGCGTGCAAGCTCTATGACGTTAAGTTGGGCAAACTCTGTCTAATTTCGCTTAACCGGAGACTAGGGACCACATGAACCCATGTATGAACCCATGTATGAACCCATGATGTATGAACCCATGTATGAACCCATCATGATGTTCATATGTACACATGCAATAAAAGAGTGACAGATACATCAAAGATAACGAATTAATAACGAAAATCATATGGGTTATGAATACTGATCGGCAGTACGAATGATATCTTGCCGGCACTATTGAAAACTGTTGGCCACTTCTCTCCTGCATGAAAGTAGACAATATTCATGTACACTATGACTGTTGTTGTTGTTTTGTCTTTTTTTTTTAAATTGTGTGATAATTGTTATATGGAATAGGTCATTGGATTATACACGCGGAAATTCTTCATTGGTGACGAATGAATATTGAATGACGGGCTTGACGCTTGTATGATGATTTGCAACTTAACCGAACAGTTTGGACGTGGACAGTGGCGTGGATATCATATGAACGGGAAAACACAATAAACCAACGTGTATCCCCTTCATCTTGAGAGGTGATTAACAGAAGATAAGGCTGAATTATCTACCTTCTCGCTGTTGAACAAAAACCCTCCGGCTCCTAAGAGGTCTCTGCATTCATAATAGAAGTCCAGTGAAAACTAGCATCTGCATCCAGCAGTGCAAACTGTATCTCTGTTTAGAAGGACAGTAGTGGTGTACACGATTTGAACTGTTTACTTTATCATCTCTGATAATTTTCTCTCCAGACTACCTGCTTCAGGGCATACACAGTTTGGCTCATTTACTCCAAATTTCAGTTATTGAGATTGCGCTTTGGTGGATGTAATTTGAAAATCGGCAGACGTAAGGTCGAAATATCGACAGAATCCAGTATCACCGATTGCTCTGATGATGTATTTATGTCAATGGATATTTTTGACTGATTCTGTAACCGAGATTTTTAAAGGATGTATGACGTTACTTAGGATATACTCCATTCAATTCAAAGGCTACACAATCAGAATTTCTTGAAATTTTCATGTTGAAATATCAACCTCGAATATATTGCGATAGTCTTTGCATAAACATGGATTTGTGGCTGATTAAAACGTGCTTCCTGGCCTAATGTGGTATTACTGGGGCATTTGTGGGGAGGATTTTTCCTTGTATGAAAAACATTACACCTCAAACCAAGACCAACCCAGTTCACACTTCTTTATATATTGTTTTAAAATACAGTTTGAGGGCTCTTATTTTTTTTACAAAAGAATATGCTCCCTAAAATGCCTCGAAAATGTACCAACAACAGACCAGGGAGCACATTCTGATCAATCATTAACTCATTCCATGCAAATGATCACTGATATTGATTTTCAGCATGTAAAATTCATGAAAACCGTCACACAATAAGGAGTTTTTCCAAGTTAAACGCCACATATCGTTTCTGTATTTGTTGACTTTACCCACATTAAGATAGATTAGAAAATCGGAAAATTACTATTCCAAGGTGTAATAAATTAGTAGTCGTTTCTATAAGGTAGGATATATCTAACCCTGCAGAACAAAGTCTCCCCAAATGCCATGCATTTTTATGATACACTTCCATGTGAGCCATTTTAAATTCACCAACGATGCCTTGTCCCAAGGTAAACACCTATGTTGTAAATGAATTCATTGTGATATGCTGTCAAGACATAATTTTCAGAACTTACTTTCGCGATGATGGAAGTTTAAGCGATAATGAGAGTTCAGTTCAACAAACTAGCCCCCATCCCGCTCAGCCCCTTTCTCTCTCTCTCCCTCCCATCAAACCACTCTTATAATATTAGGCTTAAACAGTTGCCAGATTAACTGGTTTCCATTCTTGGCTACGAATTCGAGTTTTAATCGTGAAAATGGTAGTTGTAATATCTGAAAGTTTTAAACTCTCTTGTAAAATGAGAAATATGTTTCGTTATCTTTTCATTCAATTTTTGTTATTTATTATTCTCGGCAAATATTGGGGAATGGGGTAAGGCTTTTGGAAAAATATCCGAAAAGAGTAAACTGTTAAATGATGCATACTGTATGTGAATTTGCTCCTCGCATGTGAATTTAGACGTGGGGCTATTTCTAAGTACCTAGTTATATTATGTTAAAAACTAGAGGGCAAAATGTGCTGACTATAGGATGCAATTGATACGATTTTCTCTCATTTTTGACTTGGTTTTGCCCGATAATTCAATAATACAATACGGTATCTATCACCTTGTTAATCAATCTGTAATATCTCTGCGGGCTGTCAAGAACATTTGCTAGAAAATGATCCAGCCACCAGGTGTATTCAATGCCACGAAGATCTCACAGTGAAACATATTCTAATATCGACTGTACAGATTTTAGATTGTAAGAGATTCTTTTTTTATCAAGGAGATCTTATTAGAAGATGTTTTTAGTCGGGTAAAAGAAGACTGTATTTTAGGTTATTTGAGAGAGATCGGTTTGTTGTATAAATTTCAATGTATGTGCATGTTCTTGGTGTGTCATGTTGGTTACTTCTGGATTGCTGGGTTATTAAATTGTTTTTCTTTGAATACTCAGAATTTTGTTTGATCGTCGCTGCTATATAGCTGAAATATTGCTGAACCGCTACGTTAAACCCTAATCCCCCTCTCTCTCTCTCTCTCTCTCTCTCTCTTTGCGGACTGGTCAACATTTTAAATTGTCTGGCACTTTAACTAGGCAAATATTTTTTGACTTAATAGCCAAAATCTCTTCAAGGGGCGTATGGGCTTTTAGGGTCAGCGAGTATGTGACCGCATGGGTCACTAGGAGACCCTATCAATTGGAACTATATCAGAAAATGTTCAGTTTCCGAAGTAGTATGACTGTGCAAAGTTTCCCAATTATACGAAAAATGCACAGTTATTGTCCTTATTGACTGAAATATTATCTACTGGATAAAGAAATGTGTAACAAAATCCAAATAAAGCATTGTGCTGACTGAACGGGAAACCATATTTGAAGAGGCCCTTAAACTACAATTTCAATCAAAACAAAACTTCGAACACAGTTACTATGTTCTTGAAGGACTAGTAAAGTATGTCAGTATAACAATACTCTGATGTCAAGAAGATAATTCTTCTGGTACATCGCGTGCTGGCGGGTTTGCGAGAAAAATATTAGGCTTGACATTCGTACGACAGTGATTCTCGATGATTCAAAAATCGTGTAATACGAACGGAGACAATCATTTTGGTACCCGCCTATCTAGCATGATTTAAGTATATCCACAGGCATCATCTATATACACATGCACTATGATACGTACAGCAAAATTTGTTCTCTGTGTTTGTGAGAACAACAGCACCCCCCGACACTGGAACACATTCCTTGTTGGCTGCCTATTCGTTTCTATGAGAAATTCGATCCGGTCCAGAAAACTAGAATGGTCATGAATATCTAAAGAATTATTTAGAAGCGGAGCCAATGCCTGATGGAGACCATTCTTTTGTTGTTGACGCCGTCTATACCATCTACACGTATCACGGTGAAAATATTTTTACTCGAAAAAACAAAGGAACATAGTGGATTACCAAGTAATCTATCGTTGTTTGGTTTAAAATGAGTTGCGTTATTTTTATTTATTGTGACTTGATAACTCCAAACTTTGTTACCTTGTTCCTGTGGCGGTGAAAGCTAGTTGTGTACCGGTACAGAGTGGAGATTGTCCCGACACTTGCTCCGCACGTTTATGATGCTGAGCAATAACATGATGGTACAAGTAGTGGAGTATTCCATTGTCTTATTCAGCATACTGAATGTCCATGTGCCCCGATTTTTTTTACGGCAAACTTACAAGGAATCATCGGCGAAAACGAATATTCCCCAAACACAAAGGGGAGTAAGAGTAGTCTCCCCTAGGCTAATCGTCCCGATCCTACTCCAGTTTTCTCCCCTGAAATGGGAAATATTTGTTTCCCAAGGCTAACAACTTGATTCACTGTAACCCATTGGTTTTTCACTCAATTATCCGTCAAGTTAGCCTATAAACAGGCAGTGTAATCGGCAATCGTCCACGAGAAATCTCATATCCGTGATACCATATTCATACAACACAACTAATTATATAGTAATACTACTAATTATACTAACTAGTTAACACAAAACAACACCACGATATGATACCATTCGATTGTAGGCTGTTACTTACATGTAGATATATTTTTGCATGTCTACAGGCAGGGAGTGGTGACAAAACTGATTAAATGATACGTTAAATTAGCTATTTTGAGTTACCGAAAATCCATGATACTACTGTTGATTTCAGTTGTGTCATCGCATTTCAATTTCATGGCTCAGGCAATGTTGGTTATGTATATCACACACTGCAAGGTCAGGAGAATTGGGTATAGACGTGACGTAACCAAAATATTTGGGTCAAAAGGACCCCAAAAGTTGGATCAAAATGGAATTTGATTGAAAATGTTTGGGTTCATCACGTCTAAACTAAAAAAATATCTGGTCACCTTCACTCAATCCCTCTGACAGTGTGATAACACAGTACGATCATAGTATGCAAGCTATTTGTCGCTAGGTTTCAGTCCAATTCCGCCTATCCCTGGGCTGTATGGACATCATATTTTACATGATCCCTGTATGCGATCGTGACCGCAAGATATCCCCAGCCTTCACAAACAACCTGTATGAAATGGCATCTTGATAGATCCATACATGTCAGATATTAAACAATGTACTGTCCGTGATTCATGTAAGAGAATCGTACTCTCCTTGTTAGAGCGTTTCGTCCTTCATTTTAAACGGATCAAATTGACACTCGAAATGAGTAAGGTGTGGTGGTTGGGTTTGCTCATGGCATAAATTATTTCTTCACTTCACAGTGGTTTGCTAACCACCGGAGTTGTCAAATTTGACCTTCATTCCACTCGCAAGCAACAGTTCACCTGCTTACTCATTGAGTTCTTTCCAAATCATTTTTTTCATATTTTGTAAAATGACAGCTGTTTAGATATTTCTTTCACGAAATGTTGTTTTACTATATCATAGTTTATTAAGCCACTGTTGACCGGGTTACATAATCCTACATAATGTGAGAGAATCACGTTATAAGCTACATGTACATGTAATATGAGATTTGAATAGCTCTGGTGTAAGATACATGTATAATATTTTGTCTTGAGGTTTGTCATATTGACATAATCCATTGAGTCATACATTTTCTATGTTGAGCAAGCGCATGCATAAATATAATGTGTTAGAGTGTATCCATGCCCCACTGGTTGAATATTCGGGTAGTATGAAAACTGTCCTGGCCTCAGCACCACTAAAGTGGCAGAAGTGGAGATAAACAAATGTAGTTCAACTTGTGGCTATTATCTGCATAAATTTGGATGTCAAACCTGTCGGTACATTCCGATTGACAGGTTCAAGAACTGAACATGTTAGTGTGGTTATTGTCTTATTTTCTAGACCAAACAAGTAGTAATCGATTTCAGATGTTGAAAAGAGTGCCACTTTTCTTATCTGAAGTGACGAAAAGCTGTGTCACATGGCCCTTTGGTATGGCCTGACGCTCTGTCAATTTTAATGTAGGGATCCCGTCAAACTTTAGCTAATTATGAAACTAATAAGAAACGCTGGAAATGAAGAGAAATGTACGCTGATCCTAATACAATGAATTCCTGCTAAACGATGCTAACCTGAAATCCAGGATCCGATACTTTGCAATATTGAATGGCATCATGCTGCTAATCCCTCCTGTTGCGTCATGGCAGCAGCATCATTTCCACTGCTGACGTCATACGAATGCATTGCTTGTATTACTCGTGTGACGAAAATGCCCATGACCTGGAGAATGTTATTTTCGTTCTAATGCTGACAGTGTAAATAGCATTGTGAATGGACCGATAATGGTGGATATTCGACTTACCTGTATCAACTGTGCGCTGAAACTTTCAGCGAGGGACGTGTAAATGTCCCTGACAC
The DNA here is from genome assembly GCA_036873755.1 of Hanleya hanleyi. Classification (NCBI taxonomy): domain Eukaryota; kingdom Metazoa; phylum Mollusca; class Polyplacophora; order Lepidopleurida; family Hanleyidae; genus Hanleya; species Hanleya hanleyi. The sequence goes on along the minus strand of JAVTVY010014268.1, from coordinate 1,335 downwards.
GCATCTTGCATCGAAACCGGGCGAGAGAAGTCGAACTCTGTTGATCTGACACGAAATCCAACACCGCTGGAGTCTATACTTTCGTTTTATGGGGGCTGCCATGTTTGGGCGCGCAAAGGATTATGGGAGCCAGAGCCTATATAAGACGCAGAGAAATGGACGTTCGGCATTCTGTCCCAGACGATCGGCGGGTGAACATCGTGCGGGATAGCACAGCGACAGGATCGCCGCAAATGCGCCGAATGTGCCGAAAGTGCCGAATTGACTGCCGAAACAGCGCCGAACCATCCGCCGAAGGGTTGGAAAGCCGAGAGCTGAGCCATAGCTTGGGGATAATAGATACTAACACGCACAGTATCTGAAGACGATATGTCCATCAACGGGGAATACAGAGCACCAAATATCCCACACTGCAGCCCATCACACAAATACCATTTTACATGATTACATATACTTACTCACATACAAGATCGTCGGCCTTAGGGACGGAATAGATCTAATCACACTCACCGCTAGCCTAGTTACTCACAGGCCTCGGCTAGGAGTAACTGATAACACAAGCTTACATCCACAGTACATATTCACACTGCCGCAGGGCTCGAATTATGCTTTGCCGCAAGTCTTTGAACTCTATTACAAATCATTGATATTAATTGAGACCGAGACCAGGGCATTATTACCACATATATATGCAGACAATCTGAGCCTATTAACTCGTCGTTGGGTCAACGCCGTGAGGGCCGAAGACGGGTCGCCGAAGACGGGCCGCCGAAGACGTGAGGTCTGCCGAGCCGAAGTCAGGTCGCCGAAGACGGGTCGCCGAAGTCGGGCCGCCGAAGACGCGAAGCCTGCCGAGCCGAAAGGGGCTGCCGCCGAAGACGCTGTGGTGTGCTGTACGGACCGACGCCGCCGAAGGGCTACTGCTAGGAGAGGCAGTGATACGGAGAGGATTCCAGAGACGATTAATAACGCTTAGATGAACTGGGCCGTGTAACCTTAGACACGGTAGATGTTCCATACAGTCCGGGGCTACGCCTACGACCGGAGAGGAACCAGAGACGCCGTACCATACCACGACGAGAGCCAGTCTGGATGAGACTGGGCCGTGACGCGTCATAGATAGGGTCTCTTGTAAATACTGTATATTATTAGTCTTTCTCTTTAAGATAAAGATAACACTTAACGATAACTACCTCTAGAGTAGAGATCTTTATTACAGGTATTGTGCGCGTACAGAGCTGTGTACATTGCAGAATACAATATTATTACTTTATTATTGCCTTGGTTGTTTCTACAGGTCCCCCCATCCTACCTCCTCCATCCAGACAAGGTGAC